>BSBK01005687.1:0-220495 GCA_027943335.1 Chamaecyparis obtusa
TCCATTTATTCATTTTATCTTTGACATCCTTTGTGAACTCGGCAAAATTGCATAGTCTGGCCAAAAGAGAGGTAGCATTCGAATAGATAGATTCTATGTTAGACAAAACTGAAGACAATTCCACTTGGTTAATAGCTATGTGCTGAGCAATGTGCTCAAGCACTTTATTGTTGAATCTCTTCTCGGCTCTTTCAACTAACTTTTCTGTCCCGGATGAGTCCTCATTGAATTTCTCAACTACTTCTGCTAATTGTAACAAAACATGCTGGGAGGAGTCTACTTTAATGCCTAATGCATCAGACAAAATGTCCTTAGCATCCTTGATGATTTGATACTCCTTGTCTCTCTCCTCTTTAAGCTTCTTTTTTTTTGCTTTCCTTTGGAGGATCTCACCTATATTCTGCATCTGATCTGCTGAGAGATTTGCAAAATCTAGTGTAGGAATTTCTATCTCTTCATCTAGGTCTATATCCTCAACTACATTTTTACCCAAAAATTTTATACTCGGTAGAGCTTTAGGCTTATCTGTACTTAATGCTTTTGTAGTAGTGACAGTAGATAAAGTAGGGCTGGCTATAGATACTGGCATACTTTCTACTGGAGAACTTAAAATATTTACACTTGAATATTCAAAAGCTGGAAAACTTACTGCTGGAAAACTTGATGGTGCAGGAGACTGCAGCTCGGTAGAAGAAATGGTAGCTGCCTCTGATGTTGCTAGGGATGATTGGACAAATGTAGAAGTTGTCACAACCATGCTTGAAGGTGTCTCTGGGCTGGATGTAGAAACTTTCACTGGAGATGTAGGAAGGGATGAAATGACTTCTGCTGCTATCCTTACAGTATCATCTACCTCAGTGTCTTCTTCTTGTTCATCACTGTCATCTTCAATATCTTTTATTATTACAGTTTCAATGCTCGGTTGGTGAAGGTGGTATATGTTCTTCCATGTGGCTTTTGCAGCCTTCACAACCGATTCAATATTGTTGATCAAAATCAAACAAGTATTGAACTTCAATGTCATTTTATTTTCATTTTCTTTTAATGCCTTCTTTACTTCATCATTATTCAAGCTCGGCATCAACTGTCTCAGGTTTTGATCAAATATGTCTATCACCATTTGCCTTGCATTGCTCCATCTCATTTTTATTGGATTCAATAGAACTGCTGGAACCTGTGGGGTAATTTCTTCAAGAGAGTATTTCCACTGTCCCATCTTCTCAACAACAGCATCTTCTATTTCCTTCTGTTCTGCTTCCGATCTGGTTTCATATCTCAAGGATTTTATGTTACTTACTCCAGATCCTGATCCATCTCTGAAGAGTTTGAGCTTTTCTTGAAGGCTTAGAGGAGGCCTTTTGAATACCATGTCTTTATCTGCCTTTTCTGCCTTGTCTGCCTTTCCTCTTGTATTTCTCCTTGTAAACACAGCAGTGGGAGGCACAGATGCCTTAGTGATGAAAACTTTTCCTTTCTTCTTTGCAGGTTCTGGTTCCTCTATTTTCTCATCCTTTTCCTCTTCTTTTTCATCTATTTCTTCTTCATCCTCGGTTATCATTTGCATTTTAGCTATCCTTTTCTTTCCTTTGTTTACCGCCTGTGGAAGCTTTATGCTTAGTTCAATTCTCACCTTAGCTTCATCAAATGTTCCAAAATATGGGGCTTGGGATTGACAGGCTGATTTAGAAGTGCTTCAATGATGTTCTTGGTTTCATCAATATTTACCTCATAAGGAAGAGGTTTTACATATACAGTTCTCGGTTTAACTGCTTGAATATACACATTATCACAATCTACCATAAAACAGATGTCATCTTTATAATCTTCCACCAACTTCTGTGGAATCCGGAATCTGTCATTCATTTTCTCTTTGAAAGACTCAAAATAATTATCCATGATGCTTTCAAAGTTTTCACCCATTTCTGCGATGTATTCATTTATTTCATAGAGTACTGGCACATCTTTTCTCCATACAACTTTTCCTTTTGAAGGGAAGAATTTCTGAACATAGAAGAATAAACAGACTAACAAGGATCCAAACTTACATGGATTGTTTTTGGAAGTTTTGATGCTTTCCATGTTCTTGTTGAACTGTTTCAACAATAAGTCTGCTAGGTCAAATGTCAAGTTGTTTTTGACCACTTTGTATGCTAGGTCAACAGCTTCACATGAGACACTGTTCTGTCGACTAGAACGAACTGTAAATCTTGTGGGCAATGATATGTGTACCAAACTTTAGTTCGGCGTCGGTAATGCTGCTAACTTTCATGCCTCTACCATCCCACTCGGCTAGCGTTTTCTTCTCTAGTTCCGTCCGACCTAGGGTTTTGGTAGTTTTAGCTTTGTTCAACATGGGAAGACCGGTGACTTGTTGAATCATTTTCTTTGTGATCTCAATAGGTTGCTCAAGCCAAATCTTGCCATCATGTACTCGGCTGAGAATGTACCTAACCCATTTATCTTGAAAGTTTTGAGGAAGATGTGCAATGTGGACTAAACCCTTATCTTCCAGATGTTTGTGCTCGGGTTTCAAAATACCATCCACACATAGTTCCTCACGCACAATGTCTAGTTCTAGGTTTCCCATTTCTTGAATTGAACAGTTAAAATGATTACGGATATTGTTGATAAGCAGTACCTTAGGAGGAATCTGAGATTGAGCTCCGTTCGGATCTAGGGCTGCTGCAATTGCGGGCACGATCTTAAAATCTGGTGCTTTCCACTCCCCTTGAACTAACATATCAGATCCTTTCTTCGCTGAAGTGTTGGATGATGCCATGGTAGCTCACAGAAAGTTCCTTTCGCAAGAGTATTAAATCGCCGGGTTGCCCTTGAAGTTTTCTGCTCTCAAAGTGCTAAAGATTCGGTGAAGAATGAGTTCGATTACTTGCTTTTTGTTTACAACTCTGTCATTAATGCTCACTTCAAATTAGGGTAGGAATTCTGACAGACTGTCACCCACTAAGAATTAATTTCTCAGAAAAGACTTCGCAACTCGGTGAACTCGAGAATTCATAATGCTCCGACCTCGCTCGGTAAAGACAGGTACTGACCTTGCTCGGTGAAGACTATACCGACCTTGCTCGGTGAAGACTATACTGACCTTGCTCAGTGAAGACTATACCGACCTTGCTCGGTGAAGACTATACCGACCTCCCTGTGATCTCACTGCATCTTGCATGCCGATTTAGACTTTTCTTTTAATTTCGGTTCTGGAACTGCTTGAGATTGATCTATGAGAATACAGTTCCAGTGCTTCCTTGGAAATTTAATTTGAGTCGGTAGAGCCATCCATTCCATTACTTGGACTGGATTGCTCGGTAGCTTTAGGAATCCATTTTTGTCTCACCTATTTCCTGACCTTAGTTGCTTCATTCTTCTTTCCTTCTTCAATTCCATTAGCATTCATGCAGTTTCTGGCTATGTGACTGGGTTTAGTGCATTTGAAACATCTTACGGTAGTATCTCTTTTCCTTAGATGATGTTTTATGCAATTCATGCCAATGTGTCCATATTCTCCATAGTAATGACATCTACACCAGGTGTTGTAGTCCCATCCAAACATTGCTTTCACAATTTGTTCTGCTGGATTAAATGTCTTGGATCTGCACTCGGATGCCTTGTGACCTTGTTTGCTACACTTGTGACAATTACCTCTGAATCTAGGTTTTTCCCTGCATTCATTTGCTTTGTGACCAGGTTGATTGCAGCTATAACATTTTCCATTGAATTCTGCTTTTTCATTGTTCCAACATTTATTTGAAGTATGTCCTATTTTACCACAATGATTACAAGTAGGTTTTTGATTTCTTTTAGTACCTTGCTTAGAGGATTCGCCTTCTTCTTTGTATCCAAGTCCTGCTTTTCCTTTTTGCCTATGAAGATTTCGTTCATACAGCTGATTCAAGTCTTCTTGACTTTTCAGCATTCCTTCATTGATTTGTTTTTCAGCATTTAGGTCATCCATCAATCTTAGATTGATTTCCTTTTCAGATCTTAGTTCTTCTCTTGTGTTTTCTATTTCTGATCTTAGATTTAGAATTTCTTCATTTGTATGAGAGATCTGATCAATTAGATTTTCTAGCTGAAGGGTTTTGTTTTGGACTTCAATGTTTCTTCCAATTAAGGCTTACAATTTGATCACTTCTGATGATCTGCCCTGTTAGGAGCAATAAGGATTGCTAAATCCACCCTGTTAAAGGATTTACAAACATACAATGAAGTATGCACTCGGTAAAGAGATTTTTACAAAGACTGTTAAGTCTACCCGGTTAAAGGATTTAGTACTGATTCACCTGTTAGAATGAAACAGTAGATCTCTGCTTTGCAACTGGATTGCTGAATGAGATTCGCTGATGTACTGATCACCTTCTGTGATGAATTTGTCTTTGCTGTACCTTAAACTTCTGAAGCCTTCTGTAATTCACTTATTTCTGCCTTTCTTTCTCTTTCACATATATTCTATTTCATACATTTCATTACATCTTTTATTTCTACAACATTGTTTATATACAAGTCTCAAACAATTAATTACAATTACAATTACACAGTCGGCTTGACAAATAAACATAAGTGCTACTAAGTCGGCCCAAATATGGTTACTCGGTTCCTTCAAACTGACTCGGTGACTTTCTGATACTCGGCGTCCACTGCATTACTCGGCATCGTCATGCACTCGGTAGAAGTGAAGGCACGGTTCATACTGATCACTCGGTAGGTATTGAACTCGGTAAGCATTGGTGACTAGGTAGACAAGATGTTACTCGATTTACATTGTCCTGATCGGTTTGTACTGACTTGCTCGGTTTCCACTGTCTGCTCGGTTTGCACTGTCTGCTCAGTTTGCACTGTCTGCTCGGTTTGCACTGTCTGCTCGGTTAGCACTGTCTGCTCGGTTAGCACTGTCTGCTCAGTTTGTACTGTCTACTCGGTTTGCACTGTCTGCTCGGTTTGCACTGTCTGCTCGGTTTGCACTGTCTGCTCGGTTTGCACTGTCTGCTCGGTTTGCACTGTCTGCTCGGTTTGTATCCAGAATGTAGATAAGTGTTGTCACTAGTGGCAATTCTTCTTAATGCCAACAATATCATGTGCAATTTCTAGTAGTAAAATATTTATGTACTCAACATCTGATAAGGCACTCTTCAACGCTTATTTTTCTCTCTTATTAAACTCATGTTATTTCTTCTCATAAGTAGACATTGTAGATAGATCATCAAGAGGTTTATAATTCTTCTCAATAATAGTCCAATTTTCTTCACCAAGGAAACTCAAATATGTAATCACTATGTATTTCCATATAGTATAATGTGTTCCTTCAAATCTCAAACTCTCCTTTTTAAAGCTTAACATCCCACATCTCCTCAAGTGGTCAATATTCAAAAAAGGACACTAGATTTTATACCAATTGATAGACTTAAGATATTACACAACTTCAAGGGGGGTGAATCACTTATGCAGCAAAAAATTCAACTATTAACCAGGTTATAAAAGTTTAATTTAGATCTAAATGATAAACATGTAACCAAAATCATAACACAGTACACAACATATAACACAAACATTTTTGACGTGGAAATCTTGTTAGGGGAAAAACCAAGGTGGGGATGAAACCCATAAGATTAATGTACTATCTTAAAAGAGCTATATATTATTATGATTATTACAAAGGGGAATGCACATGATTTCAAGCCCATTTCCTAGAGCTCTCTACTCAAATACAACAATGATCTCAATCCCAATGAAGGATCACTACCTTATAACAACCTTTTATTACAAATCATGGAGGACATATTGTACAAAATTATGAACTGACAAACATCATCTCCGATATGCAAAAATAGTTCCATTGAAGTTCAACAATTTTTGCCTCAATAGTAGATTCCACTCATACCTCTTCACACAACATCTCTACACCTCTCTCATATTCTTCCATGACATCACAATAAAAAATGATTACATACATATTCACATCACATCAATTTATCTCAACTAGGTTGGTCTAGGACCTTATTACAAAATATTATCTCAATACATTTCAAAACCCAAAGTGATCCATTGAAAATCATCTAAGACATAGCAATGATCGATAATAACATCCTCGAACATGCTCTAGATCCATAGATCATACAATAATTCATTGTAATGTGCTACATCATGAGGTTGACTAAAACCAAATGAAGAATAGTAACACTCCACATGAAATTCTCATAATTCAATCACATAATCCAATATGATCTAGAAACATAAAAAGCACATGAACTCAAAACATCAGAAAGCAATGTGAAATACCAAGACATCATCAAGAAAGGGTCTCTATGACAAAACACATACACTTCTCTGCACTATTCATTAGGAATATTAATCAGCAACCACTCTCATAAAATAAAATTAGCTTCGTAGCATCCAAATCATAAACCACTCGAGATGATGACACACATCCATGTCCTCAAGTTATCAATAGGTTCGCAACCAATAATATTGCTTAACAAATCCACACCGATTCAAATACTGAAACAATGTAATAAATTGATTAATAGAAACATGTATCTATGATAAATCCACCTTAACTCACTCAAATAATTATGCAATCTTATGCCACTAGAAAAGAGTAAAGTATAGACATTAATAAACACAATTGCAGGTTTGTAACAATACATATTTAGAAATAGTAACTTCACCGATCAAAAAAATTGACTAATCATACTAGTAACACTATCTCTAATAGTAGGAATACGTTGACATCAATGAAAAACATTAATCTTAGTACATATGTCCACATTATGAATAATATCTCGATAATCTCTCAACACACACACACACACACATATATATATATATATAGATATATATATATATATATATATATATATATATATATATATATATATATATATATATATATATATATATATATATATATATATATATATATATATATATATATATATATATATATATATATATATATATATATATATATATATATTATATATATATATATATATATATATATATATAATTCAAAGTCCCATGACTATATTCTAAGTTTAAAGTTTTAGACAACAAACTTGAATAAAATGTTACTTCTTCTTCTATGATCTTATCTTGGTGTTAGAGAGTATGCCCATTTTTATTTAAAATTAAAAGGATGGTATCATCAAACTAATAAAGATTTTGTTGGAATATTACATATCTATATAGGTACTACACATAAATATCCAATTATTACAGCTACTACATTTAAGACAAAAAGATAACTCTATTTTTTATCAATATGATTTTATTATATGGGTGATGTTTTTCTCATGCCACACTCTCCAAGATTCATCTATCCATCTTAGGTATTGGTGGTTTTTATCTCTAATGCTATATATTTGGTTCAAGAACATGGCTTGTTGGAGAATCTAATGACAAAGTATGTGAAAATGAGGTTTTAGAGGGTTTTTATCTAGTAAATGCATTGTGTAAATATGATTTGTTCAAAGGTGAAGAGTTAATTGGGAGTTTATTTAGAGAGAAATAACTAAGGAAAAAAATAAATTATGGCTAAGCTGTATGATGTAATAAAAATGTACCACGGTTAGGAAATACAGTGACAACTTAAAAGAATTGGAAAAATACAGTGTACAAGCAATGATAGTGCACCATGGGAAGTCACAATAAGTATGAACCCATAGAGGATTTTCATTGTTTCCTAAAAGAAGATCATTTTTAGAGTGAGATTGCGCTACATAGAGGTGAAGCCATGACATACAAAATGTAAGAGAACCTCAAAGTTTCTGACATATAATGCTATCATGTCAAAAGGACAACAAAGTGTAGTTTTTAGAACAATGGAGCAACCATCTCTCTTAAAAGGAACAACCATCATGTTATAGAGTTATTGAATATGGCCATTATCATGAGATCATAGGGAAAAACACATCTATCTACTATTAATGAATAATTTCTTCTATAGAGGCAATTTTGAATTCTATGCTCATGTGAAAAGAAAATGTCACTTAGTTTGAAGTCCTAATAGAATAAATACAATAAGAAGACATTGACATATCATGCCTTAAATTAGAAACAATCACAATAATTAAGAAGATGGAACAACCACAAGGTAAAGCATGTGCAAGTGAATGTAATCATCGGAGATATGCTTAAGGTTAAGTACAATAGTAGAGCACAACCATGATACAATTAATGAAAGTGCCATAAAACACCATGATATTTATAATCAATCATAGAGAAAAGAGTCAGTGTAGCAAATGTTTACATATTCCTCTTAGTTTGTTCAAGATTATACTTTGTTCAACCTCTTCCTGTAAAAACCACATGTATACTTTAGTTAAAATAGTTTAATTTCACAACATGAACAATAACTGATTTTTGATTTGCCAATAAATTTTTTATTAATAACAAGTTAACAACAATGAATTGCCTTTAGGTCTACTTCAAAGGTTAATATGTGAAAGTTTGTCAAAAATTTAATAGTACGTAAAGTACATCATATTCTTGCATGAATTGAATTGAGAATACAAATCCACTTAACAATGCTTATACTTGTATTGATATTATTGATTTTTAAATTAAATTTACATAACATCAAAATAAATACACTCTAGAAACTAGAAATTAAAAACTCCATTGTTCCAGATTATAGATATCATAACAGAGAATGTAAACTAAGTTTGATCAGGATTAAATTGGGAAAATACTGAAATCTAATTTTTCAAAATTTCATATGTTTTAGTAAATTACAATTTTGAGGGTCTTCAGTTCAAGATTATTTGAATGCCTTTCCAATGCATCAAACGGTTCATAAATCGGAGTTAGGATGAGAAAGTTATGCCTTCTCCAAGCGGACCTAAATTTTATATATAGTTTTTTTGATAAATTTTAATAGTTTTAATAGTTTAAATGTAATAAAAATTATGATGACTCTTCATTTCAATTCCGAGAGATTTGTGTGACCCTTGGGATCCATCTGACTTGTATAAACTCCAATTTTGAATAGAATGGAGACAGTTTCTGGTTTGCAATCTTGTTGTTCTCAATTTTCGTGTTGAATTCTACAATACTACAGGTATCACACCAGGTATTGTAATCTAGTTTTCATAAATCAGATCAGTGGTATCAGAATGGGAACACTCCTATATGCCAATTTACACAAGGTCTTTGTACTAAAGATTAGGATTAGATACACAAGATTTGTCAAAATACCCACCTTTGAAACACACACGATTGAAGATGTCAGACGATGATGTTAAGAAGTTGGTTGAGGAAGCTTTAAATAAGCAATGAGAGGAGATGATGAGTCAATTTTCACACCTCCTATAGAATAAAAAATCCTCTGAATCAGAAACATCATTTCATGGAAATACCCCTTTCAAAGTGCAGGTCGATTTCGATATCCTGAATTTTCAAGGAAAGGTCAATTCTGAAGTTGTTGATAACTGGTTATCAAAGTTGGATAGATACTTTTCTGTAAATAATTTCTTAGATGCAAAAATGATAACATTTTCTCTCGTCAAAGCTGAAACCCATGTGAAATTAGCATGGGAAACGAAAGTCACAAATAAAGAACAAGAATCATTTGTTGAAGATGGTTTTGAAATTTCTCTTGATAAGAAGCCCACATGGGGAGAATTTGTGGAATACATAAAAGAAGCTTACCTTTCGGAGGATGTGTATGAACAAAAATACATAGAGTGGCAACTTCTTCAACAAAAGAGGGATCTATCTGTGCAAGATTACACCAATACATTCCATTCACTTTAAGCAAAAATCGGTATTGATGATTCAGAGAAGCATCAAATTTTGAAATATCGGAGTGGACCTCACAGGTATATTCAAATAGAGATGGAATTTTTGAATATTGAGACATTAGAAACTACCTATAAATATGCTACAAAAATTGAAGATAAATTCAAGCAGAAAGGGAAGAGGGACTACTTTGCAAACAACAAGCCAAAGGTTCAAGGTGGCAATAAATTTATAGGAAAATAGGTGACCAAGGAACCTCATTCAAATTCATGCAAGAACACATGGTGGTCTACTAAAAAGACACAAATAGACACAGGCATGTGGCGTGAGATGCATAAGTCCTGAACCCATAACACAAAGGATTGTTGAAGTATTAAAAATTTGATGATAGAAATAGGAGGAGAGGAAGCTGAACCTAAATCATCACTAGTAAATAATTCTGAGAAAGAGGAGAATGATTCCATTATAGAAGAAAACCCATGTGCCATAGTTGGAACTGCTAAAGTATTGCCTCGTGAAGATGAAGAGAGACTTTTTCATTCATAGATGTGGGTTGATGGAAAGCCTCTGCATTTTATTGTTGACAGTGGGAGTCAAAAGAATTTGATCTCTAGGGAGACAATCAAAAGATTAAATCTGAAAGTGACAAGACACCCACAACCATACTCTATGGGATGGGTAAATGAGGGACAAGATATTCAAATAAATCAACAATGTCATTTGCCATATTCAATAAAGCCTTTGAAGGATGAAGTGATATGTGATGTAGCACCATTGGATGTATGCAATGTCTTGTTGGGGAAGCCATACATGTATTAGAGGCATGGGGTGTATGAGTCTAGGCCACATAGTGTTACAATCAAGCTTGGTGGGAAGAGGTATCGAATACCAGAGGTATGTCCAACACAAACTGCTTCTTTAATTAGTGCTAAACAATGTAAATGCTTGATTTCTCAAACTGGAGCTTTTGTTGTACTCATGATTCACCCTGAACAAACAAAGCTAGTTGTTCTTAATACACATGCTAAGGTAACAAAGAATCAACAAAATCAGATGGATAAAATTTTGAAAGAATATCATAGTGTGTTTACACCACCAGTGGGAGTACCAACACACTGTCAAGTCAAGCACTATATTGATTTAATCCCAGGCACACCACTACCACATGAGCCAATATATAGGAGGTCAGTTTTGGAAAATGATGAGATTAAGAGACAAATTCAGGAGTTGATTCAGAAAGGACACATTTGTCCAAGTGCTTCACCTAGTGGAAGTCCAATTGTCCTTGCTAAAAAGAAAGATGGGACATGGAGGCTTTGTATTGATTATAGATCATTAAACAAAATCTCTGTTAAAAATAGATATCCAATCCCTTGAATTGATGATTTGTTGGACCAACTTAGCAGGGCTAAATTCTTTACAAAAATTAACTTGAAGTTTGGATACCACCAAGTACCAATTGATCCAGTAGATGTGTGGAAGACTGCATTTAATTCTAAGGAAGGTTTGTTTGAATGGTTGGTCATGCCTTTTGGCTTAACAAATGCCCCAACCACATTTATGAGATTGATGAATGATGTGCTTAGACCATTCATTGATTCTTTTTTAGTTGTTTATTTGGATGACATACTCATCTTTAGCAGAACTTGGTCTGAGCATTTGTAGCATGTTGAACAAGTTCTTTCAACTCTGCAAAAACACAAACTTTATGCCAACATTGAGAAGTGTTCTTTTGGTATGCAAAGTATTCAATACTTAGGGTATATCATTGACACTAAGGGTGTTCATGTTGATTCAAAAAAGATTCAAATAATCCAAGATTGGCCATCCCCTAAAAATTTCACAGAGCTTCGCAGCTTCTTAGGCTTAGCCAACTTCTATCGCAGATTTGTGTTTGGTTTCTCACACATATCATGGCCTCTTAATCAATCACTAAGGGGTGGAGCACAAGCAAAATTTCAATGGAGAGAGAAAAAGCAACAAGCATTTGAGGAGTTAAAGAAAAGACTATGTTCAGCACCAGTATTGGTCCTTCCAGATCTACACAAAGCATTTGAGATAGAAACATATGCATCTGATTATGCTCTTGGTGCAGTACTCACACAACATGGGCATCCTATTGCCTATCACAGTGAAACTTTTTCTGATACGGTACATAGGTATCCCACCTATGATAAGGAGTTGTATGCCATTGTTCAGGCCTACAAATAATGGAAACACTATATATTGGGAAAGGAAACTGTTATACATATAGACCATAAACCACTTTAATTCTTGCAAATGCAAGGGAAGCTACAGAATGATAGACATCAATGGTGGTCAACCTATTTACAACAATTTCACCTCAACATTCGTCATAAAAAAGGAAGCAGTAACAAGGTGGTAGATTGTTTGAGTAGGCCTCCAATTGTAGGTTTGACAATAGTCTTGGATTCATGCAGTCATCAATCATCCACTTGGGAACAACTATATAGTACTGACCCTAATTTTGCTAACATCTATAGTAATTTGGTAGAAGGAAAATCTATCTTTGATTTTTACTTGCAGGATGGGTTTCTTTGCCATAATGGTCACATATGTGTACCCACCGAAGAATGGAAGAAAATGATATGGGAAACTCACTACAGTCATGTTGCAGGACATTTTGGTATTGGTAAGGCTACTGCTATCCTTCAAAAGTATTTCTATTGGCCAAAAATGAAGCAGGATATCATTTCACATATACAAGCTTGTGTAACCTATGCAAATGCAAAGCCAACAAATTGTAAGTTGGGCCTATACTTACCATTACCTATTCCTAATAAGCCATGGTAGTCTGTTTCAATGGATTTTATGTCTGGGCTTCCAACTACTAGGCAAGGGCATGATTGTGTATATGTTGTGGTACATCTTCAGAAAGATCACCTGCATGGACCAAATAGGAAGCTTCATCCTCTTCATTATGGACCATACACTATTCTGAAACAAGTTGGTGAGAATGCTTTTGAACTTAATTTGCCATCCTTTTTGGGACTGCATCTAGTTTTCAATGTGGAATTGTTGAGACCCTATTTTCCTCCTTTATTGGATATCTCCCAAGCTACTAAACACATTGGGCAGATAGAAGTGGTGAATCGAATGATTATTCATATTTTATGGATGTATCATTCAAAACATCCTCGTAAATGGGATGAAAGCTTACCCTATGTGCAAAATAGCTACAACCGTGCACTCCATAGTACTATAGGGCACAGTCCATTTGAGGTTTCTCTTGGGTACCAGCCATTGGCACCTATGGATGTAGCAATACCATCTCTACACTCTAATAGTCCATTGAATGGTGACAAGGAGGTAGATAAAGAAGAAAAAAACATTGATAAGATTAGACACCTATAGTAGCAATTTTATGAGATATTGGAGCAGAGCAATCAGAAGTATAAGGAAAGGCATGATAAACATAGAACTCCTCATCAATTTTAGGTTGGTGACAAGGTATGGTTACATCTTCAAAAAGAGCACCTGCATGGACCAAATAGGAAGCTTCATCCTCTTCGTTATGGACCATACACTATTCTGAAACAAGTTGGTGAGAATGCTTTTGAACTTAATTTGCCATCCTTTTTGGGACTGCATCTAGTTTTCAATGTGGAATTGTTGAGACCCTATTTTCCTCCTTTATTGGATATCTCCCAAGCTACTAAACACATTCAAGTTGTAGAGTTAAATCCCTCTACTACTGCTCCAGTCCAGTGTGACCATGTTACTGAAGCCATTTTAAAGACTTTGAGGAATCAAAACATTCCTTTGTATCGGGTGGTTCGAGTTGGTCAACATCCTCATCAAGGCAAGTGGTTTACTAAGGAACAAATTGAAGAACAATTTCATGATCTGTTGCAGCAGATTAGTGCAATGGGGCCCATTGCCTCTTAAGGGGGGAGGAATGATCAGGATTAAATTGGGAAAATATTGAAATCTAATTTTTCAAAATTTCATATGTTTTAGTAAATTGCAATTTTGAGGGTCTTCGGTGCATTTCTGGGCAAAACGGTTCATAAATCGGAGCTAGGATGAGAAAGTTATGCCTTCTCCAAGCGGACCTAAATTTTATATATAGTTTTTTGACAAATTTTGATAGTTTTAATAGTTTAATTGTAATAAAAATTATGATGACTCTTCATTTCAATTCCAAGGGATTTTTGTGACCCTTGGGATCCATCTGACTTGTATAAACTCCAATTTTGAATAGAATGGAGATAGTTTTTGGTTTGCAATCTTGTTGTTCTCAATTTTTGTGTTGAATTCTACAATACTGCAGGTATCACACCAGGTATTGTAATCTAGTTTTCATAAATCTGATCAAAGTTAATGAGTATTGGGAATGGGCCAAGTTAATGATCGTTTCGAGATCATAATAGTGAATGTAAACTATGTTCAAGTAATGAAAATGTAAATTCATTTGAAATCTGCTAGTGACTACCCGTGAGGGTACAGTCTAACTATATTGTTGACAAACATTTATTTTTATGGTTGATATGGATTCAAATGATTCCTAGGATATGGTGTTACATTTCATTGGAGTTTTGAATATTTTTGTGCACATTTGGAAGGCGTAATATTTTCACTTTTATTGCCCAATCTAACTTCAACATTATTTAATGAGATGTAATATGAATTTTTTTAATGAATTTAGACATGTTTTCATATCTTGAGTTGGCTGATGTTTTTTTGAAATTTTTGGTTCAAACTCAAACATCCAATGCAAGGACTGATTCTTGGGACAAGAATCCTTTCAAAGGTGGTGAACATGGTGCATGGGCACATAGAACATCCAAAGACTACCAGGAGTCCATAATGACAACCATGCACCTAATGACATCTAAAGACATCAATTGGAATGTATTGGCACCTATAATGGTGTATAAGGTCATTCCATGCAATGCAAATGGCAAATATGTGATAAGTCTTAAAAGGCCTTAGGACCAAAATAAGAGCCTAGGATGGTATTTTGTGTTAAAAGTTTATAATAGTTTCAATTTTATTTTAATAATGCTTAATAAGTTCATTTAGGTCACATTTCAAAGTATTAAGGCTTCATTATCTTTAAAAGTTTCAAAAACTCCAAATTTGTAATGTTGCAAATTCAAAAATTTGAAATGCAACAGTTATTAGAAAATGGAGGGAATTGGATTTTGTTATGTTTTAGTGCAAACTAATCCATCCAACTGATTGGGATTGGTTGGGGTAGTTTCTAGGAGTCCATCAAATATGACAAAGTTTCATTGTATGACAGAAGAGGCCTGGTGTATGGACTATACTGAGTTTTTGATAAATAAACTTCTTTAAAATGTAAATTCCTTGATTTATTAGAGTGATTTTGGATTCATTTTGTCATTGTCTTACATTTCAATGCATTTGGAATAGTTAGATATTGATCCTAGACCACATCTATGCATTTGTGAGGTTTGTATTTGAATTTTTACTCAATTAATTCTAATTGGCAGAGTAGTTTCAACCATTCCTTTGACAGTTTTGTGAGTTTCCAATTGAATGTGGTCATTCCATGACCTCTTACCATTGTAACACATGGAATGTGGTGCAGAGGCACCACCTCCACCTTTGAATTTCACATCACTTAACTCATGTCAAGAAAGGATATATTCATTAAAGTGTTAGAACCATGGTATATTTGTTAAATTACATTATAATGATTCAACAAAGAGAATATGGGATATTTGTAAGAAAAATTCCAAATAGGAATATGAATGGTCATGGAAGACAAACCATTTTGTAACAGTCCAATATAGTCTTAAATAAACTACACTATGTAATAGAGAGGAGGATAGTTAGAGAGAGTCGGCAGACAATAGAACAGGCAAAAGAGTAATAATTGTGGAAAAGTATCAGGCTCTCTGGCCTTTAGCCAGGGAGCCATGAATGTTTTGTCTACCTTGAGTATGAATGAAATGTATTTTAATTAAGCTTTATGTATTCCCTATTGGCTATTTCTTATCTTTGTTACAAAGAACATAACAGTCTTAATGAATCGACTTCTCTTTATTGTTATTGTGAAAAGAAATATAAATGATCTTGTTAGGAATGAATGCTGAAGCCTTTGGTAGTCATTCTGTAGTAGTGGTTGTTACATTCATGACTATGATTGTCATTGATGTCAACACAGTGATATTTTGGAGTTTAGCAGAAAAGTAGGTAGAGTTTTGTTTTGCACACATGTTATATTGCAGATTGAGTTATGTGCAGTTGATGGTATGTTCTTTGTTGTGTTATTAGCCTATGGTTAAGAGTGAAAAAATAAATTCATTTATTCATGAAAGTTATAGTCATTTTGGTGGAAGCAGTATTCTGACAGTGTTCCTGAGTAGCGGTTTTTGGTAATCGGAGGATATCTCCTAATCGGGATGGTATCTGATTCTATGTAGTTAAAGGGAAGTTTGAGACTCATTGGTGGTGACCTGGTTCATAGTGAAAACTTTGAGGTCACACGATTGAAAAGTTATTATGTCTGGAAGATGACAGTTTTATGTAATTTTGATGTAGCGTGTTGAAATTATTATTTTGTATTTGCATGCCGACTCATTTGTAATTATTTGAGTGTGGTATAAAGGAAGGAATGTTTTCCTTGTTATGTGAGGATTGTAATAGTTGTAATATGAATTTGTGAAAGTTGTGAGGCGAATGTATGCATGAAGTGAAGAAAAGAGCTAATTCAGTGATGAAGGAAGACTTGTGAAGTACAAAGATCTAGATTTGTGATCTTGTGTAGAAGAGAGTGTGGCTTTGGCATAGTGTGAAGGAAGTAACATATTTCATATTATTCTATTGAATAATCCTAAGATCTGTTGGACAGTGAGTTCAGAGATCTTGCCTTGAAGCTATTTGGGCAATGTGTCCTTCTGTCTTCCATAACTCCTAACAGGGTTAGAATATTTTAACATGGATTCAAAATCTCCTAACAGAGATTCATATGTACTGAATGTATTTCATAAGACTCCTAACAGGGTCCATCTTCTAACAAGGAACTTTCATATTAGTGCATCATTTTGTGGGCATCATTCCCACCGGGGTTTACTCTTTGATCAAGAGGTTCCCTAGTTAACATATCTTTTGTTATTGTGTCATTGTGTATGATTATCTTTCTATGGTTGGTTACTGCATTAATTATATGGTTTAAAGTTTTTGAAGTTGATATTTAATTTAATGTTGATAAAAGGTTTAATTATCAGATAATTGATTCACCCCCCCCCCCCTCTCAGTTATCTTGGTGGTCTTTACTTTCTAACAATTGGTATCAGAGTGATAGGTCCTTGAAAGAGAAGTTTAACAACTTAAGGAGATCTATGGAAAATTTCAAGAAAGAAAGCCCTAAGTTTGATGGAGTAAATTTTGATAGCTGGAAAGAAAAGATGAAGACACATCTCTTGTGTTTAGGACCAGGTTATTGGTTGATTACAAAGAATGAAAGGACTATAATTGAAGAAGAAAATCTTGAAGTAAGTTCTAAAGATGAGGTAGATCTATTTATGTGTAACATACTTGCAAGAGAAGAACTTTTATTAGCACTTCTACAGAATGAATACAGTCAGGTAAAAGGTTTAACTAAATCTCATGATATTTTGAAAGCTTTACATTCTACTTTTGAAGGTGATGAACATGCAAAGAAAGCTAGGTTACATAATTGGATTTGTGCATTTGAAGACATAAGAATGATGGAAGATGAATCTATTAGAAGCTATATTGGTAGGATGTCAGAAATTGTTGCAGGAATAAAGTCTTGTGGAGGTGAAAAGATAGAGAATGAAGTATTATGGAAGATTTTGAAAACATTGACACTAGTATTCAGGTAGACTACACAAATGATTGAACAAGTGATACCTTGTACACCAAACTTTTCAAGAGAGACCCTTCTTGGAAGATTGGAAGTAGCAGAGATGAATTTGAGATTATCAAGAGAACTACCTAGAGTGGAGACAACATTCAGTGCTCTTAGCATTAGACCTACTTTGTCTAGAAGTACAAGTGTGAATGGAGATTATGCTAGCAGTAGCAGATCCAAATCTAATGAAGATAAGAAGATTGAAGAAGGTATTTTCTTTCTTGTGAAAAGAGAACTAGATGGTAAGAAAATCTTTAAATGTTGGACATGTCAAGAATATGGTCATTTTGCATCTAAGTGTCCTAAGAGAGTTAAGAAGTATAGAAACAATTTTAAGCCTAGAAGATCTAAAGAATGTTATTATGCAAATGATGAAGAAATTAAAGTAGGAATTGAAAGACATTTGAGTGACAGTGATAATGATAACGTTGATGACATAGGATTTGTAGCAATTTAAGGAAGAAAATTTTGAATCTAATATTAAAGAAGAAAAAGCCTCAGTTTCCCAAGTTGAAAAGAAAGCTGATTGGATTATAGATAGTGGTTGTTCACATCATATGACTGGTGATAAAGTAAAATTCATAAAGTTTAACAATTATGATGGAGGAATTTTTAGAGTTTGTAACAATGCACCTTGTTTGATTAAAGGTCTAGGATCTATTACTCTTGATGGAAAGACTAATACTGATGTTTACTTTTTTGATGGATTGAAACATAATCTTTTGAGTGTTGGACAGTTAGTGGATAAGGGATATCAAGTTTGGTTTACTGAGAAAACTTGTGTGATTAAGGATAAAGATGGAAATCTAATTGGAACTGGATCTAGAACCAAAGGTAATGTATTTCAATTGAACCCTACTGAGATGACATGCTTGATGACTAAGATTGATGACAGTTGGTTATGCAATAGAAGGTTTTGTCATATAAACTTTGATAATATTGTGAAATTAAGTTCTACACTTGCTACAAGATATTTACCTAAGATTATGAAGCCTACTAACATGATTTGCAAGGAATGTGTGATGGCTAAGTAGAAAAGGAGTTCATTTCCTAGCAAGAAGTTCACATCTACAAAAAAGTTGGAGATTGTTCATATAGACTTGAGCGGTCCTACTAGGACTAGAGGATTCTATGGAGAAAGGTATTTTATGATTCTTGTTGATGATTTTACAAGAATGATGTGGATTACATTTTTGAAAGAAAAATCTGAAGCATTTGATAAGTTTAAGGTCATGAAGAATAAAGTTGAGAATGAATCAAGAATGAGGATTAAATGTTTGAGATCTGATAGAGGTGGAGAATTTACAGCTAAAGAGTTTAACACTTTTTGTGAAGTAAATGGTATTAAGAGATAGTTATCAGCCCCTAGAACACCTAAACAAAATGGTATTGCAAAAAGAAGGAACAAATCAATGACTGAAGCAGCTAGAGCTATGTTATTTGAAGGTGATTTGGTAAAGACATTTTGGAGAGAAGTAGTGAATACAGCAGTATATACAATGAACAGAGTACAAATTAGAGTAGACACAGACAACACACCTTATGAATTGTGGTTTGGACATGCACCCTTAGTTAAGTATTTTAGAATTTTTGGAAGCAAATGTTATATTAAGAGAGAGATGATGATATAGGAAAGTTTGATCGTAGAAGTGATGAAGGAATTTTTCTTGGATTTTCTTTGGAAAGAAAAGCATATAGATGTTACAATAAGAGAACTAAAACTATTGTTGAAAGTGAAAATGTAAAAGTTGATGAGAAGTTTAAAATTTAGGAAATAATGCTTGATTATGAATCTGATGAAGGAACTAACCCTCAGCCTAACATTGAAACTACTGAACAATTTTTTGAGACTGATAGGGAATTGTTGAATGAAAGTCATGCTGAAGAATCTAGAGAAGAATCTATAGTTGAAGAAAGATCGGTGACTATGACACCTAACAGGTATATATCAAGACATCATCCTATTGAGCAAATTATTGGAAGTTTGGACAGAGGAGTTATGACTAGAAAGAAGGTACATTTATGTTTGATTTCTCAAATTGAACCTAAGTCTACTAATGAAGCTTGTGAAGATGAACATTGGATTAAAGCTATGAAAGAAGAATTGGATCAGATTGAAAAGAACAAGACATGGGAATTGGTCCCTAGACCTAAAGACAAAAATGTGATTGGAACTAAATGGGTATTCAGGAACAAGATGAATGAACAAGGAGAAGTAATTAGAAACAAAGCAAGATTGGTATGTAAGGGATACTCACAGAAAGAAGGAATTGACTATGAAGAGACTTTTGCCCCTGTGGCAAGACTTGAAGAAATAAGGATATTTTTGGCTTATGCAGCATTTAAGAAATTCAAAGTGTATCAGATGGATGTGAAGTCAACATTTCTGAATGGTGAACTAGAAGAAGAAGTCTACATTGAGAAGCTTGAAGGTTTTTCGTTGACTCAAGAAGGAGACATGATAACACAAAACAAAGATGGTATCTTTGTAAGTTAGACAAAGTACTTGAATGATTTGTTGAAAAGATTTAGTATGGAGAATTGTAAACCAGTTGGAACACCTATGGTTATACCTGACATAAACTATCTAGTAAAGATGAGAAACCAGAAGTTGAGCAAAAGAAATATAGATATATGATTGGTGGATTGCAGTACTTGACACACACTAGACTAGATATACAACATTCAGTTGGAATGGTAGCAAGATTTCAAACTAAACCTAGAGAGTCACATTATGCAGCAGTAAAAAGGATATTGAGATATCTTAGAGGCATAATGGACTATGGTATGAAAATTCTGATGATTTTACCCTATGTGCATATACTGATGCCGATTAGGGAGGCAGCATTGATGATAAGAAAAGCACTAGTGGTGGAGCCTTTTTTCTTGGAGGAAGATTAGTTTCTTGGTTAAGAAAAAAGTAGAATTGTATCTCACAAAGTACAATAGAAGCAGAATATGTAGCAGCAACAAACAATTGTAATCAGATAATTTGCATGAAGCAGATGTTGATGGACATTGGAATCAAGTTTGATGAGCCTATTGTCATATATTGTGACAATACAAGTACAACTAGTATGTCTAAGAATCCAGTTTTACACTCTAAAACAAAGCATATAGAGATCAAGTATCATGTTGTAAGAGAGAAAGTTGTAGATAAATAAGTCAGACTGGAGTACATAAACACAAAGGAGTAGATAGCAGATATATTTACTAAGCCTTTGCCTAAGGATACATTTGAGTATCTAAGAGGTATGCTTGGGGTTATGCCCCAACCTACTTTTGAGTAATGATGTAGTTGGTTGCATCTGTCCAGTGGTTTATGGCCCTATCTATTTTCTAGATTGGATGTTGGTACTTCCTCTATGGGGGAGTATGTGTATCTGAGCTGAGTCATTGAGGACTCTTGTGAATGTATTTTCTGAATAGTGTCTTTTGACATTGAGCTATTGTTTGACATAGTGATAGAATTTATATCATTGATGTAAATGGGGGAGAGAATCATGAAAAACATTGAGGAACTACATTTATTGGAGAGATTGAATAGGATAACAAAGCAAGATTTGATTGATGATGAGTAGTAGTGCAGATGAGCAAGAGTGATTGGATTTTTGGAACATTGGATGTTTTTCATCTGTGTTGCCATCAATGCCAATGGGGGAGATTGTTAGGAATGAATGTTGAAGCCTTTGGCAATCATTCTATAGTAGTGGCTATTGCATTCATGACTATGATTGTCATTGATGTCAACACAGTGATATTCTGGAGTTTAGCATAAAAGAAGGCACAATTTTATTTTGTGCACATGTTATATTGTAGATTGAGTTATTCATAGTTGATGGTATGTTATTTGTTGTGTTATTAGCCTATGGTTAAGAGAAGAAAAATAAATTCATTTATTCATGAAAGTTATAATCATTTTGGTGGAAGCAGTATTCTGACAGTGTTCCTGAGTAGCGGTTTTTGGTAATCGGAGGATATCTCCTAATTGGGATGGAATTTGATTCTGTGCAGTTAAAGGGAAGTTTGAGACTCATTTGTGGTGATTTGGTTCATAGCACAAACTTCGAGGTCACACGATTGAAAAGTTATTATATCTGGAAGCTGACAGTTTTATGTAATTTTGATGTAGCGTGTTGAAATTATTATTTTGTATTTGCATGCTGACTCATTTGTAATTATTTGAGTGTGATATAAAGGAAGGAATGTTTTCCTTGTTATGTGAGGATTGTAATAGTTGTAATATGAAGTTGTGAAAGTTGCGATGTGAATGTATGCATGAAGTGAAGAAAAGAGCTAATTCAGTGATGAAGGAAGACTTGCGAAGTACAGAGATCTGGATTTGTGATCTTGTGTAGTAGAGAGTGTGGTTTTGGCATAGTGTGAAGGAGGTAACATATTTAATATTATTCTATTGAATAATCCTAAGATCTATTGGACAATGAGTTCAGAGATCTTGCCTTAAAGCTGTTTGGGTAGTGTGTCCTTCTATCTTCCATAACTCCTAACAGGGTTAGAATCTTTTAACAGGGATTCAAAATCTCCTAATAGAGATTCATATGTACTGAATGTATTTCATAAGACTCCTAACAGGGTCCATCTTCTAACAAGGAACTTTCATATTAGTGCATCATTTGTGGGCATCATTCCCACCGGGGTTTACTCTTTGATCAAGAGGTTCCCTAGTTAACATATCTTGTGTTATTGTGTCATTGTGTATGTTTATATTTCTATGGTTGGTTACTGCATTAATTATATGGTTTAAAGTTGTTGAAGTTGATATTGAATTTAATGTTGATAAAAGGTTTAATTATTAGATAATTGATTCAACCCCCCCCTCTCAGTTATCTTGGTGGTCTTTACTTTCTAAGAGATCTATTTTGTTTCATGACAGTCCCGTAAGGAATGGTTTTTGGGTCATTAGTCTCTTTATGACAGTCCCGTAGGGGAGGATAGTAATAGTTTTATTGACAGAGAAATGTTTTGAAACTATTTGGTAAGCCAAGAAAGCATTGATGTCTACAACGGTTTTGAAAAAATAGTTTTCAAGAACTCGTTATTAATTGAGTTTATATATATTCCTTCTATCAGCTTTTGATATCTTTTGTGAATAACATAACAGTGAATGATATTGGTTTTGGTTGAAATATTTTTATAGTGGAATGTATCAGGTTCCTTTAAGGATTGAATAGTGTAACAGATGGGTGTTTGAGGCATTGAAAACTGATGGTCATATTTTTGTTTATGAGTTCTAGTTTGCAAACAATCTCGATTTAGGATATATCCAGATTATTCCTAGGATGCTGCTACAAGAATTTTCTTACTTTTCTAGTTAAACACATAGCATATATCTAACTAGGGCATCAATCTTGAAGAAGCGTAGCTACTTACCCCAAATATTAGCACTTGCATTATTAAAATTCATTTCCTTGGTTTGCTTCTCACCCAATGGTATTGGAGACCAATGGATAAATTGCAAGTCAAGTTACACTCTCCGTGATAAAGCTGACTGAGGAGTTTTTGGGCTGGTCTGACAGAGAGTTTAGTATCTCATAGGCACAACACAAAAGTTTCAATAAAATGTTTGCAGAACTACCAAATGAACTTCAAAATCGCAGATGCATTGAAGGTTAAACTTGCAGAGATGTTGAATCTATCCACTCACTTCACAAATTGACAAGGCATGATATATAAACAACCTAGCAAATACCCAATACATGATGCCCTGGCACATTTCTCATGGGCCCTATGTAGGTAATCGATAAAATAATGCCAGACAAATGCAGAGTAACGAAACCCTTATAGGCGGTCCTCCTTTTACATCAAATCATAGTGGCAACCCTCGTAGGTAGGCGGTCCTCCTTTCACACTAAATCATAGTGGCAACCCTTGCAGGTAGGCTGTCCTCCTAAAAATATCACCAAATAATGTAGTTCAAACAATCACATGCTCTAGCTCCTTCACGCGCTGCAAGTGAAAACCAAACAATGAAATGAGATATGAAATATTTTTTCTTTTTAAAGTTATGCCCGTGTTGGTCAAAATTTTGACCTAGATGGTATTGGTTGAAATTTTGACTAACGCGGGCATGGATTGAAAAAAATGGAAGTTTTCCTTCTATAATCCGACCAACCTAAACCTTTTTAATTGATGGTTGAAAATTTTGGTAGAAAAATGAGGTCAAATGTAGTAGTGAGCTCATTTCAATTTGTACAAAAAATGATTCTTAGACTTCTCTTTCGCTGTGATTGCAATATTTTAATTAGTTGTTTTATCTGTTTATTCGACATGTATGATGTAACTTATAAGTATGTTTCCATAGAAATAAGGAAATGTTCAAACGATGTCAATGGTGTTTCCATTTTTAAATCTGAATATTTAAAATGTATCACAGCTGTACAATGTAGACAGATGTAGTTAATAAAAGAAATGTCTTATTAGTTATCACTGAGTACTGACATTAAGTTTGGGTAATGTTACCTATCAAAATTCACACACTTGTACATTTAATATGAAAGATTTATATAATTTTGAAGGACAAATGAATTAATAAGGTTAGAGAAATAATTTATGGTTTTCTAATTATAATGTATGAGAACTATATGTGATTATAAATATCAATGTTAAATTTATAATCAATAAAAAATATCATTTTAACTTTAAGTATACTATATAATCAATTTGAAGGAGAAATGAATTAATAAGGTTAGAGAAAGAATTTATGGTTTTCTAATTATAAGGTATGAGAATTATATGTGATTATAATTATCAACTTTAAACTTATAATTAATAAAAAATATCATTTTAACTTTAAGTATACTATATAATCAATAAAAAATATTACTTTAACTCATGTTTGGGAGATCTAGCGAGTCAGTGACCACATGAATATCATAATCTCTAAACACTAACCTTCACTCCGGCCTCTAAAATTTATTAGGATGTAATATTATTAAAAAAATAGTGCATTTTGAATTTGATTGGCTAAAATTGTTACTATTCAATTAAATAACTTTAAATGTTATTTAAAATGTTAATAGCTCTCTTGTTCTACTTCTCTAATTATATTCTTATATAAATTTAAATGTTATTAACTTATTATCCATTATTAATTAATATTTATAAAGGAAACAATAACAATATAACATTTAACAATGTCCATTGCAAATAACTACTATTGGATGAGTACAAATCGATGATGTACGATGGACTTCAAGATGAAAGGGAAAAGCAACCCCATCTTTTCAAACCCATTCTGGAATTATGACACGTATCACCAAACATGTAACACATTCCACTCGCAGTCTCACATGGTCTACCAACAATGTCATTTGATGATGACATGACATGTCTGACTTGTGAGGTGAGTCATCTGTCAGGTGATTAGGTGAGTTAATTGGATCCATGGGGCCACCACACTACTCACCAGATAGTGACTAACAATGATATTATGATCGTTGGATGATTGTAGATCAACGACCGAAGTTATATTTTGGGATGAAAGGGAAAAGCAACCCCATCTTTTCAAACCCATTCTAGAATCATGACGCATGTCACTAAACACGTAACATGTTCAACTCACAATCTCACAAAGTCTACCAAAAATGTCATTTGATGATGATGTGACACATTTGACTCATGAGGTGAGTCAGCCATTAGGTGACTAGGTGAGTTAATGGCACCCACGGGGTGACCACACTAGATAGTGACTAACACAGACATTATGACTGTTGGATGATTGTAGATCAACGATTGAAGTTGTATTTCAGGCTGAAAGGGAAAAAAAACCTATTTATGCAAACCCATTCTAGATTCATGATGCATGTCCACTCACATGGTTAGTGACAAGTGTGACGACTATAGATTGTACAATTTTGGCACTTTAAGTTTCACTTTCCAATCTAATTTTTTATTTATAAGTATAAGTAGTTTGCATATTTAGAAAGGGGTTACAGATTCTAAATTTCTAGGTTGAGGATTGAGGTTTGAGAAGAAACCAATTCTCTTGGCTCACTTCCTAGTCATAGTCTACAAAAATCAAAACTAAGGGTAACGGGTAACTACTAAAATCCTGAACACCTTGTTAGAAATAGGGAATACTGAGAGGGGGGGGTGAATCAGTATTCTACAAACTTTTACTTTTTCCCAATTATGGATATAACAGATTATCTTAATGCATGCATAAAATAGAAAGCTAAACAACATGGATAGCAATAAAACAAAATAACTCATAACACATTATTTGTTCTCGAGGAAACCCTGGCCAAGGGAAAACTCCGGTGGGGATGGTACCCACAAAGATCCACTAATCAAAAGTATCTTGTTAAGGATGTTGACCCTGTTAGGAGTCTATTACATGTATATAGTGTCTCGGTCCTGATTAATGGACTATAGGCTTTGTTAGAAGCCTCAACCCTATTAGGAGTTGGTAGTATAAAATGTGATTACCAGATGAGCCCACTGCCCAAACAAGTAATATACAAAATTCACTGATTACAAAGAGTGGGTCAAGGTACATAACCTTATACTACTTGCATTAATATCTCTTCGCTACTCTTTCACTATCGCCATTACATACATTCCTTTCTTTTTCTATTTACAATTACATCTTTACATATCTTTATACAAGTTATTAAAATTAATAACTTTTATTCAGCTATCAAATTAAAAATATCTTTATCCAAGGGTTAACATCTAGGATGTCATCCCTTTATATTGTTAAGTTATTATTTTTATAAACAAAATAATTCCTTAACTCTTTATCAAATCTGTCTTCATATTCTATCCTGTTGGCTCAACACTATCTTTAGTAAAACTGTCATAACTTCTTTTGGACATGCCGTACTGACTTGTAGTCTGAGGTGATTCTTCAATAGTCATCATATAGTCTATGTTCAAGTGTGAAAGCATTGAGATTACTCCAATCAACATCACCAATCAAAACTATCTTCTGGTTCACTGGCAAAATCATACTATCTCATACTTAGACAATTTTGCATTGTGCTCTGACATACTAGCTCTCTGACCTGTGTGATCTTCATGTGGATCATATGTTTCCATAATTACAACATCTATGTAACTAACTCAGCCAAATTTTCAACAATCTCCCCCTTTGTCATTGGTGGCAACATATGAGAAAATTGGCTAAGTCTTAGACTCCAAAAATTTCAAAATTGTGGCCATAATACAAAATATATATATACTGTCCTTATGACTTCATGAATCCTCTTTATACACTGTAATCCCCCTAAGAGTATGTATCCTTATCAATTTTCTGCTATATATCTCTCCCCCTTTGACAATAATGACAAAATAAAAAGGGTAAGGAGGGTTATAAAACTGTGTTCACAAAAAGTTATACCTTGATTCAATATTGCAAAGCCGATAGGCTTGGAACACAATCTGCAAAATTGATCTTCATAGCCTCTAAATATTTCTCCAATGATTTCTTAATTGAATCTGTCATATTGAGTAGTGCACACAATCCAGAAGATGCAATCTCACATGCTTGAAGATTCTCATAACTAAACTTCTGAAAAGATGTCTTGGCTGAAAGACATTCTTCTAGTTGCCCTTCAACAATGCTCAATTTTATAGAAATGTGCTTTCTCAAAAGAGTGAATTTCTTCAGCTTCCTTTCCTTGTGATCTTGCAAACTTGTCATTTCATCATAAATCTTGTAGATTTTCTTCTCAATATCAAATACCTTCACATTGGGGCTTGAAAGAAGATTTGTCTCATTCTGAATTTTTGCTTCCTTCATCTTCATCTTTTGAACTTCCTCTATTACCAAGTTCTCAGATTTTGTACACTGGATGTACAAAGATTTTCCTCTTTCTAAATTCTTTCTCAAGTCCTTTATGTAGATATCAAGGTTATTGATATCATTTTTGATATTCTGACTAATGTTCAAAAGTTTTTTGGCCTAATAAGCTGCTTGAGCTTTCACCTTTTCTATATCAGATAAATTTGTAAACTCATTGTCAAAAGTATTCATTACTTTCTTTTCTCTTTACAGAGGGTCATCTTCTACAATTTGTGTAGTTATAATGCTTTGTAATTTCTCAGTAAGCTCCTTCAGGCATCCTTCAAGACTCTTTACTTTCTTGTTCTTTCCGATGATCTTGTTCAAGGATGTGATCAATTCCATCTGATCATCATCATCTACTTCCTTTCCCAAATTATCAATTATAGAACCGATCTGAGTTTTCTTTCCAGTCTCAAGTGTAAGACTGATTTCTTCTAGAGTGGGAATAGGTACTTGTTTCTCTGTCACTTTAGGTTCTACAATTTTGGTTTCTATTTTCTTTTCTTCTTTGGTACTATCCTACTCTTCAAAAGCCGAATTGTCAACAATTTTTTCAAGATTCTTGAATATATTATCATCACTATTGAAGGTGATTTTTGTTCCTTCAACATTCATTACTTCATCCTCAATGTTTATGGCTAGTGGAGAGGGAAAGTCCTCTAGTTCTGCTTCTTGTGCTTGATCTTTAGATTCTGCTGCAACTGATGGTTCTCCAACATTCTTTGACATAACCTTAATGATTGCTTTCTCTATTTTTGTTTTAATTTCTTCATATCTACCTCCCATAATCTGAATAGTTCTCTTCTTGGTTCTCAAATGGGTGCTTAGATCCTTCATGATATGTTTGAAGTGTTGTTCATCTTTCACAACACAAAGTTTTCTTACAAGATTTTCTCTAATATTTATACCTTCTTCTCATGCTCTCTTCTTCCTATTTACAATTTTCTTGTACAAGTCATCAGGTATCTTACCTTGAATTGTATCAAATTTTTTATTAGATAAAATCATATATTTCACCACTGCATTTTCTAGATTCAGTCTTTTTGCATAATCATAGAGATCATAATATTTGTTCATCTTTGTAAAGTCTCCATCTTGAATAATCTGTTCATTAACCTTTTCAACTCTAGGTTTCCAAGTTTTCTTCTTAACAAGAGTGCTTTCATCATCTTTGATTTCTGCAACTTTCCTTTGAATTGGTGGCACCAATGTCTTCTTCCTCTTACCATGTCCAGTAGCAATTTCTTTTATTCTTTTGCTAGGTGTGGAGGAGTTTGATCTAGTGTATTTTCTTATTTCTTGATCCTTCTCTGTTTCTTCCACTTTCACCTTAACTGGTGTTTCTCCTTGTTGTACTACAATTTATGATAAAGGTGGCATAGACAAAACTTCTTTTTGTCCAATATCTCTAACTGTTGCTGCTATTTTCTTAGCTACCAAGAACTCATGTTCAGTCATCCCTGTATCTTTTAGAATTTTCTTGATTGTACTCTCAACTCTTTTCTTTGACTGTTTCTCTTCAAGGATGGTCTTTATAGAGTTGAAGCTCTCCTCAAAGGTTCTAAACATGTTATTGTGAATATCCATTTTGCACTTAAGTAGTCTACTCACATATTCTTCTATTTCAATCTCAGATATTTCATAGCCAAGAGGATCTATGAACTCTATTATGGGTTATACTACTTCAATGTAAGTAAAGTCAGTATCAACCATGAAACATATCTCATTTTTATACTTCTCCACAAGAGACTGTGGGATCCTTGATCTACTTGACATAAAATTCTAAAATGTTTTAATTAACAACACTGCACTTTCATTCACTTTATCAATAACATGCCTCCTATACACTTGGTTAATCCTTTCCATTGTAGTTTGGCCATCATTCCAGTCATTTCTAATGGTGTAAGGAAATCTTCTCAATAAATGGAAAAAAAATATAAGTGATTAAGGATGAGAATCTAAACTGTGAATACTTAGTCTTCTTTATCTTTTCCAAATTTTCAAACAACTAAATTATTAAAATCTCACATATGTCAACTTGTACTTTATCAACACACATCAAATAAGCTACATGTATCATTCTAGCTACCATGTCATTGTCTCTTGAGTTAGCACAAAACTTAGTTGTTAGGATCTTACACAAGTATCTAACACCATCTTGCTGTATCTTGCTAATCACTATACCTCTGCCATTGTAGGATGAATTTGTGTTATCTATGACTATTTTCCTTATGTTTTTCTCATTCAAAGGAATGGCTCTAGTTTTAGATAGTCCAGTTACCTCATGAATTAAGCCAGCTATAATGTCTATGACTTTGTCATCTAACCAAAACTTTCCATTGTGAATTATGCTTAGGATTATCTTGGTACATTCTTCATTATCAAATTCATATTGCAAAGCATACTTAACGATCTCCTTATCTTTCAAATGCTCAAACCCTACTTTCAATGACATGTCCTGATTATAGATCTTCTGATATTCCTCTGTGAAGTCACTATCACTGATAGTCTCTAGTTTACATCCCAGATAACTTCTAACATTCTCTAGATGTAAAACTCCATCTGGTATGGATGATAAAGCTAACCTAGGATCATCTTCAAAGGGTTCTACTGGTTCCCTTTTCACCTTAGGTATATTCTTATCTCTTACATTTTAAATCAAAGAAATATCCATGATTTCCTCTAATTCCTTAATTGATTTAAAGATCTGCCAAGTAAAATACCTCAATTTCATGATTTAGGGCTTGCATAGATTCGACACAAAAATTCTTCACCAAATCCTTCCAAAACACTTCCAATCACTACTCTTCAATCTCCTTAACACTTGTATTAGCTTTGATGATCAAATGATATCATCCATGACCTTTTATTATTTCAATCTCACTTAGATTTGACATCACATTCAATTCTTTTTCTGCATCTTTCCAAAAAGTTGTTTCTATTAACCTGCAAAACTTAAAACTTCTTGCAATCTCACAAAACATAATATTTTTCTTTGCACTCTTAGCCATAGCATTAGAACATCATATAATACCTTGCATTAACTATGCAAGACTCAATTCATCATATATCAATTTCTACACTAATCTAAGTTCCTATTGTACAGTAATTTTCATGAATTAAGTACTTTGAGATGGGTCAGGTAAAGATTCATTCTTACCATTTAATACTTCACCTTTCTAACTACCTTCAGTGCTGAGTATGTCTCCTTGATCTGTGCTTTTAAAAAACTTCACTTCATCTGAGTTACCACAACATCATTTCTGACTGTTGCTTGCATCTTCATTTGTTCTTGCATGACTTCTAGGGTTAGAATTGGTATGAAAAACTCTATTGTTCATTCTATAAAACCTTGTTGTATGTCCAATCTTATTACATATCTGAGAAACTGTTAGCACCCTAAAAATATTTCATGGTTGTGCAGGTCTTCCCCTAGTCTCTGGAGTCTCTTTCCTGGTCTCTGGCCTTGAAACCCTTAGTAAAAATTCATAAATCTAGCCGTTATAGTGAGCAAACCCTAAAATGCCTTGGCCTCATTCTAATTCTTCATTACCTTTTTGGCCACTTAATTGATCATATAATGCATGTGCACATTTCATCTCTTTGTCATTCGCATGATCGCATAGTCCCTGGTGGTTAACATTTCTTTTCTGCAATTATGTGACTGTGTGTTCGCTTAATATCTTAAAGTCTGGCAGTTACCGTCAGATATTATGTGACCTAGCGAAGTGTCTAGTTTTCCTTCAGTTGCTGAGTCGTGAAATGGTGGTCCCTCTTTTTAAATAGTGTTACATGTGGACTGGTTGTCAAAGGTTGCCGAGGTGGTAGTATTTCATTGGTTGCTGAGTGATGACTGGTATGTTGTCAGCAGGCCCAATTTTTGTTCCCTTTTAATCAATGACTGTTACTAAAGCGCATTGAGTTTGTCAGAGGCTTGCGATGTTGCGACAACCATTATTCTTCCTTTATACCAAGCATTTCTGATGGGTGGATCCAGTGACACATATGCACAAATGGTAGTTCCTCATTGGCTGGGAGAATTGATGATATGGCTGGGTTGTCAGAGTGCCCTGTGAGCGAAGAAAAGTTATGTGTCCGCTTGCCAGATTTCGCGATGTGGCAGTCCCTGATTTGTTGAAGTGTCTTACGCAGTAGGGTGGGGTCAAGCTTTTTGTGACATTGGTGAAGATTACAAATCTATGGTAGGTGCATGATCTCAAAGAATCTTTTGAGCTCTTGAGATTATGTGTCAGCCGTCTGATTCTCCATGTGTGCAGGATGACTATTGTGGGTCCGCTGATAGGTGTTACAATTGGAGCCTTCTCATTGGTTGTGTCAGTATACAGGTGGAGGCTGTCAGAATAGCTCATGAAGGATAAAGGGCGGTGGGACTTGTGTTAGATTTAGTGATGTGGCTTTCTTCTGATTGGTTGAGGGGTTTCCTGATGGGGACGTGTCAGTGGGACCTGATGTTTTCAGTCTGACAGATAGTTAAGGACCTACTTAATCTTATGGATCTTGCTTTATCATAGGGTCAAGATGCACGCCAGATAAGTCAGTGCTTTAGTGATAGCCATCGATTCCCTTTTGGCTATGTGCTTCAAGGTGGTGGTCCCGGTGTTAGACAGTTTTCAATTGGTAGTTTCTCATTAGTCCAGGTGGGATGAGGTGGACTGTGTCAGTGGGACCACCAGTTTGTAAAGAGGTGAAAGTGCCGCATGATCTCTTGGCTTTCATTACATCGCAAGGGTAAGTTTCATGATGGATAAGTCAGTGGTGTAGTGACAGCCGTCAATCTTCACTAAAGATGGAAAGCCTACTCGGTGGGTCCTTTGTGCCAGTTGTCACTGACGTGCTATTTTCTTATTCACCGGGTTATTTTCTTGGTGGTGGCTGACTGTCCTAGGTCCCACGGTCATTTTTAAAGATAAATGGAGATCTGACTCACCGTCTGATTTTTTGGGAACATGGAAAGATCTACAGTTGCATTTTAAAATTTTTGACATGACCATTCCAGTTTGAATTTGAATTTTTGAATGGTGTTTCCAGTGACAGCAAGTACCAAAATTTATGGTTTTAGCAGCTGATTTCAATTAGTTTGGTGGCACTAGCTATTGCTGACTGATCTGAGGGTCTTTATGGTCAGTGGCATGATGTTTTTGTACTAGGAGAAGTGTGGTTTTGTGCTCAAGGTGTGTTTGCAGGTGGCCAATTTGACTAGTTTTCATGGCAATTCCTTGGTGTTATGTATTGTTCTCATAGATTTTGATGATGGCAGATCTATCTAAGATTTTTTTTCTCTAGGTTACCTATGTTTCTTCCCCTACAATAACTTTTTTCCTTTTTTTTTATTGATTGGGTAGTTGAAACCCTAACCCTAGTCACCTGAAGCTTGATGCATCCTCTTTGAAGATTCCAAGGTGACTAGGGGTATAAGTAGTTAGTTTTTTGATAGAGTAAGGGTTCCGTCCTAAGGTTCTATTCTGAATTTTGGTCAATTTTAGTGGTTGTGATTGTATGAACACTAGAGGAAAGAGGAGCTAGATTTTGGGTCTTTTTCCTATCTTTGTGTTGCTTTGATTGTATATTGATCCTGAATATGTTAATGAGAATGCTATTGAGTTCCAATCTTACGTTTGTGTATGTCTTCTTATTTTGGTTTTGAGCTCATATATGTTAGTGTCACAAAGTGTATTAGCATATGGTAAACAAAGAGTATTGTGAAGTCATCTCTGAGTTCTTAACAAAGTTAGGATTAAAGTCTTTTAGGTGAGTTGAGTGAGTTTGCAACCAAATAAGAATCTGATGTTCTTGTGTTTGAGGGATAGGGGTAATAGGAAAAGCACTTATCCTAAGCCCAAGAGTGTTTGTTTTAAGATCTTCAACTGATGAATGTAATTGGGTGACTCTTTTCCCTAGGCTAAGGCACTGGTCCATTCTCTGGAGGCATTTCATTATCTTCAACCACACACATCCAAATTTAAATGATAATATCTTTCAGTCAGTTAGTAAAGGACATAATTGTATATTGTTTTGAGACTCCTTCGGAGAAGTCATTCAAGGGAACACCAACCTAAGTATTAAGGCTTAAAGTGTAGGAGGATATCATTGTTGATCCTTGTTAATTGGCCCTCTTCCTTGTGGACTTTGGAGTGGTGATAGAGTCAAAGTATCATTAAAGTTATCCATCAAAGTATAAATCTACAAGTTGAAGATCAAAAAGAATTCCCAACAAAATGGTGACTCTACTGGGGACTGATTAATGATAGCAAGTTTAAGATGTCCAATTCCTTGCTTTGCTGAACTATCCTAGAGTCTAGTTATATGATCAAAGAGTCAAAATTAAAAACAAAGTATTTGCTAAAATCTTCTCACTAAGTGTTGAGTGGCAGCTCTAAAATCTCTATTTGATCAGTGTAGTTTTTGATAAACAGTGAGGCTTGGTGAAGTTTTGGTTGATTGGAAGAGGTACAAAGAAAAGTACAATATTTTCCTCTTCAAGGAGGTGGTGACTCTACAAAGAAATGAACCTGATGGAGCTACAAGGTGAGCTTTAGATCTACCTTGCTTCTAGTCAACAAGTTAGTTCCTACTATAGAACTTCTAGGTATTTTGGTTTTCATATGTTCTCTTTTTATGAAAATCAGTTTGTAAAAGAAATGTATCCTTATCAAGTGTTGAGAACCATATAAAGGGATGAGTTATAGTTGGTAGTTCCTTATGGAGGAATATAGGCCCTTTTGTTTTGATGGCATAGAAGGTGCCCCTAATGAGTTCCCTACTGAGGTTGAGGAATTCTTACCTAGATTCCTAGCTGGTGGATCTGTTTCTACAAGCTAGCATATAGATGATCTCATGGGTCTTTTTGGTGAGATGGATATTGAATATGAAGATGTTGCTATGAGGCTGCTTGTGCAGACATTTTATGATGGTGCAAGGAAGTGGTTCCTATCCTTGCCTTCATGTTCAATCCCTTCTTGGGATGTGTTGAGAGCTAAGTTTGTTGAGCATTTTGATAAAGTTGTTGCTCTCAAGAAGGAATTAGCAAAAAGAAAAATGGAAAACTGGCAGTTAGTGGAGGACATAAGATTTCTAAGACTGGTGGTTCCTGATGATGATCCTAAGGAGGCTAGTGTTTTTGATGTTGATTCTCATTTTGCAGAGGATATTGATTATGAAGCTAACATTGAGGTCAATGCATATGAGAGTGTTGAGGATGAATCTAAATTTGATAATATTTCTTGTTTGTCTGTAGATTTTTCCTCTTGTCAACATGAAAAGGCAGTTTTCTTGTCTCGGTGTGATGATGTTTTGTGTGAAGGACAAAGTATTGAATCTGATACAAATGATGATTCCTACATAGATTTCTTTATACAAGATGATCTAAGGCCAAAAGTATGTATCCTTATTCTTGATAGGGATGATATTTGAAGCATTAAGGGTGAAGCTGAGGAAGATGATATCAAGCCCCAAAGTCCATTAAGCAGTGAAAGGATTTCAGCACTCTTGGCTGAAGAATTTCAGAGGTATGTCCCTATTTTAGATTTTGATCTGCAGCCCCCCTATGATTTATCCTTTGACACTGATAGTGAGGCCAGTTTTCAAAGTGATTATGATGTTCCATTTTCACCAAAGTTCCCCTCATGTATTGAATTTGCAAAAGAAGAGGTAGAAGGACATGACAGTGTGTCTTCCTATCAAAAAGATTGCAGTGATGAACAAGTTTCTTGTTCACATCCTTTTCCTTCTTATGTTAAGTATGATACTGATGGTGATGGTATTGAGGACCTTGTCTTCAAAAATTGGGACACATTCTTTTGACAAAGATGATGATGCAGATCAGTTGTTCCCCTGTCACAAAAATTTTGAAATAGACCTTCACTTAGTTCATGATCCAGTTCATGAAGATATCATGGAGGAACCAAGTTGCTCAGTGGCTGAGGTAATGCATGAAGGTGAATCAAAGGATCCAAGTCCTTTTTAGCCAGGTAATCCTATGGTAATGCATGATAATCAATATGTCACATTTTCTGAGGCATTACTAGAAAATAATTTTGTTTCTAGTCATCAAGAAGAAGTAGATGATGTTCCCTACTTCTTGGAATATGAATATGAGTATGAATGTCATGACTAGAAATACATGGGTAGTGATCAGTATAATTTTATTCTTCAACCCATGGTTATTCACATATGTTGGCAACAAGGTGATCAAGATAATTTTAGGTGGTTGGCCATATATGTAGATGAGAATCAGATTTTTGATTTAGGAGGGTCACTGGTTTTCTCTTGGTGGCCTGGGGCCACTAAGTAACATTGTATATTTCTTGTAAATTCTATAAATATCTTTTCATTGTAGTTGTGTGTTTCCCTTTCTATTTCCCTAGTTTGGTTGCCAGTTTTTTTTTTTTTTGAGGTCTCTATGCCCTTTTCCAATGGGTGGTCTGCTCTCCCAGAAATCCTAGATCCTTGCCATGCCTGCAAGAGGCACACATCCCTAGATAGATCCACTGTTAGAACCCTAAAAAAATTTCATGGCTCTGTAGGTCTTCCCCTGGTCTCTAGAGTCTCTTTCTTGGTCTTTGGCCTTGAAACCCTTAGTAAAAATTCATAAATCTAGCCGTTATAGTGAGCAAACCCTAAAATGCCTTGGCCTCATTCTAATTCTTCATTACCTTTTTGGTCACTTAAGTCATCATATAACACATGTGTGCATTTCATCTCTTCATCAGTCACATGATAGCATAGTCCTTGGCAATTAACATTTCTTTTCTTTGATTATGTGACTATGTGTTCGCTTAATATCTTAAAGTCTAGTGGTTACCGTCAGATACTATGCGACCCGGTGAAGCCACTTGTTTTCCTTCAGTCGCTAAGTTGCAAAATAATGTTCCCTCTTTTTAAATAGTGTTACATGTGGACTGGTTGTCAGAAGGTTGCTGAGGTGGTAGTATTTGATTGGTTGCTGAGTGATGACTGATATGTTGTCAATGGGCCCGATTTCAGTTCCCTTTTGATCAATGGTTGTCACTAGAGCACATTGAGTTTGTCATAGGCTTATGATGTCATGAAAACCATTGATCTTCCTTTATGCCAAGCACTTATGATGGGTGGGTCCAGTGACACATATGCACAAATGGTGGTTCCTCATTGGCCGGGAGAATTGATGATATGGCTAGGTTGTCAGAGTGACCTATGAGCAAAGAAAAGTTATGTGTCTGCTTGCTGGATTTCATGATGTGGCAGTCCCTGATTCATTGAAGTTTCTTACATAGCAAGGTGGGGTGAGGCTTTCTATGACATTCAAAAAGATTCCAAATCTATGGTGGGCACATGATCTCAAAGAATCTTTTGAGCTCTTGAGATTATGTGTCAGCTATCTGATTCTCCATGTGTGCAGGATGACTGTTGTGGGTCCACTGATAGGTGTTACAATTGGAACCTTGTCATTGGTTGTGTCAGTATACAGGTGGAGGTTATCAGAATAGCTCATGAAGGATAAAGGGCAGTGGGACCTGTGTCAGATTTAGTGACATGGCTTTCTTCTGATTGGTTAAGGGGTTTGCTGATGGGGATGTTTCAGTGGGACCTGAGGTTTTCGATTTGATATATAGTTAAGGACCCACTTAATCTTACGGCTCTCGCTTTAGTGCAAGGTCAATATACATTCTAGATAAGTCAGTACTTTAGAAACAACTGTCGATTCACTTTTGGCTATGTGCTTCCGGGTGGTGGTCCTAGTGTCAGATAGTTTTGAATTGGCAGTTTTGAATTGGTCTAGGTGGGATGAGGTGGATTGTGTTAGTGGGGCCGCTAGTTTGTAAAGAGGTTAAAGTGCCACGTGATCTCTTGGCTGTCATTACACCGTAAGGGTAAGTTGCATGATGGATAAGTCAGGGGTGTAGTGACAGCCATCGATCTTCACTAAAGATGGAAAGCCTTCTTGATGGGTCATTTGCACCAGTTGTTGCTGACGTGCTATTTTCTTCTTCGTCGGGTTATTTTCTTGGTGGCGGCTGACTGTTTTGGGTCCCGCAGTCATTTTTAAAGATAAATGGAGATCTGACTTGCCGTTCGATCTGCCAGGAAAATGAAAAGATCTATGGTTGCATTTTAAAATTTTTGACATGACCATTGCTGTTTGAATTTGAATTTTTGAATGGGGTTTCCAACGACAGGAGGTACCAAAATTTATGGTTTTAGCGGCCGATTTTGATTGGTTTGGTGGTGCTAGTTGTTGTCGATTGATCTGAGGGTCTCTATGGTTAGTGGCATGATGTTTTTGTACCAGGAAAAGTGTGATTTTGTGCTCAAGGTGTGTTTGTAGGTGGCCCATTTGATGAGTTTTCATGGCAATTCCTTGGTGTTCTATACTATTCTCATAGATTTTGATGATGGCAGATTTGTCTGAGATTTGTTTCCTCTTGGTTGCTTGTGTTTCTTCCCCTGCAATAACTTTTTTTATTTTTTTATTGATTGGGTAGTTGAAACCCTAACCCTATTCACTCAAAGCTTGATGCATCCTCTTTGAGTATTCCAAGGTGACTAGGGGTATAAGTAGTTATTTTTTTGACAAAGTAAGGGTTCGGTCCTGAGGTTCTATTCTAAATTTTGGTCAATTCTAGTGGTTGTGATTGTATGAACATTAGAGGAAAGAGGAGCTGGATTTTGGGTCTTTTTCCTATCTTTGTGTTGCTTTGCTTGTATATTGATCCTGAATATGTTAATGAGAATGCTATTGAGTTCCAATCTTACATTTGTGTATGTCTTCTTATTTTTGTTTTGAGCTCATATATGTTAGTGTCACAAAGTGTATTAGCATATGGTAAACAAAGAGTATTGTGAAGTCATCTCTGAGTTCCTAACAAAGTTAGGATTAAAGTCTTTTAGGTGAGTTCAGTGATTTTACAACCAAATAAGAATCTAATGTCCTTGTGTTTGAGGGAGAGGGGTAAAAGGCAAAGCACTTATCCTAAGCCCAAGATTGTTTGTTTCAAGATCTTCAGCTGATGTATGTAATTGGGTGACTCGTTGCCCTTGGTTAAGGCACTGGTCCATTCTTTGGAGGCATTTCATTATCATCAACCACACACACCCAAATTTAAATGATAATATCTTTCAGTCAGTTAGTAAAGGACATAATTGTATATTATTTTGAGACTCTTTTGGAGAAGTGAGTCAAGGGTACACCCGCCTGAGTATTAAGGCTCAAAGTGTAGGAGGATCTCATTGTTGATCCTTGTTAATTGGCCCTCTTCCTTGTGGACTTTGGAGTGGTGATAGAGTTAAAGTATTATTAAAGTTATCCATCAAAGTATAAATCTTCAAGTTGAAGATCAAAGGGAATTCCCAACACAAACTATTTCATTGTTTCCATATCTTGGTCCAGGATGATTGATCTGTGATCTGCAATTTCTAGCAATGTGTCCAACCTTGTTGCATCTATACCATACTACTACATTTCTTCTGTTCATATCTTCAGTAGGTTTCTTATATGCATGTTTAGTATTTCTAAACATTCTACCATTATTGTTATTCTCAAAAAAATTAGGTTTTTTGCATTCAATAGGTCTATGTCCAAAACCATGACAATTATAATAATAACCATTAAGAGGTTTAAATTGCTTACCTGTGCAATCTCTCTTCATATGACCAATAGTATTACAAGCAATACATCTACCTTTTAATTATCTTTGCATACCTTTAGATGATTGCTCTTGCTTAGGTGGTTCTTCAGATTTGTTAATCTCATCAGACCTCTTCTCATATATGCTTTCAAATATTTTCAGATCTGGTTCCTTGCTTTCTTCATTTTCTTTAAAGGTGTTAAATCTAAGACCAATTTTATCATAAAATGGTTTTTGATAAGATATTTTTTCATCAATCTTCTCATTAGTTTAATATAGTCTTTCAAGCTGCTTCTTAGATTGAGTCAGTTCTCCTTTCATAATTGTATTGTATTTCTCAAGTTCAGCATATTGCAAATTGACTTTCTCAAGTTCAGATGTTACTTTACCAAGTTTAGATTTTAACCCTTCATTTTCAAGCTTAAGATTTTCATTCTCAAATTTCAGATTTGCTTCATTCTTGCCATTTCCATCTTTTAGACTTAGCTTCAGATTTGCTATCTTCAGTTCATGTTTAAGGATCTCATTTTCTTTCTCTAAGTTGTCATCAAAATCTTCAATATGAATTTCAGATTCCTTTTCATATTTTAGATCTTCCAACTTATTTTTCAGTTTCTCAATGAGGTTCTTTGCATCATCATATTTTCCTTTCAGAGTGTCTCTTTCCTCAGTAAGCATATCAATCTATTCAAGAGCTTCTTCAAGATTCTTTTGTAGCTGATCCATATCCATAGAGATATTAATCAAGCTACTAGGCTTTCCTTGAATGATTCTTTTTTGAGTAACAAATCTCTGATACCAATTGTTAGAAATAGGGAATACTGAGAGGGGGGGTGAATCAGTATTCTACAAACTTTTACTTTTTCCCAATTATGGATATAGCAGATTATCTTAATGCATGCATAACATAGAAAGATAAACAACATGCATAGAAATAAAATAAAATAACTCATAACACATTATTTTTTCTCTAGGAAACCCTGGCCAAGGGAAAACCCTAGTGGGGATGGTACCCACAAAGATCCACTAATCAAAAGTATCATGTTAAGGATGTTGACCTTGTTAGGAGTCTATTACATGCATATAGTGTCTCAGTCCCGATTAAGGGACTATAGGCTTTGTTAGAAGCCTCAACCCTATTAGGAGTTGGTAGTATAAAATGTGATTACTAGATGAGCCCACTGCCCAAAAAAAGTTATATAAAAAATTCACTGATTAAAAAGAGTGGGTCAAGGTACATAACCTTATACTGCTTGCATCAATATCTCTTCGCTACTCTTTCACTATCGCTATTACATACATTCCTTTTTTCTGCTATTTACAATTACATCTTTACATATCTTTATGCAAGTTATTAAAATTAATAACTTTCAGTCGGCTATCAAATTAAAAATATCTTTATCCAAAGGTTAACATCTAGGATGTTATCCCTTTATATTGTTAAGTCATTATTTTTATAAACAAAATAATTCCTTAACTCTTTATCAAATCTATCTTCATATTTTGTCCTATCGGCTCAAGACTGTCTTTAGTAAAACTATCATAATTTCTTCCGTACATGCCATACTGACTTGCATTCTGAGGTGAGTCTTTAATAGTCATCATATAGTCTATGCTCAAGTGCGCAAGCACTGAACTTACTCCAATCAACATCACCAATCAAAACTATCTTCTGGTTCACTGGCAAAATCATACTATCTCATACTTAGACAATTTTGCATTGCGCTCTGACATACTAGCTCTCTGACCTATGCAATCTTCATGTAGATCATATGTTTCCATAATGACAACATCTATGTAACCAACTCAGCCAAATTGCCAACACACCTACGTCCCACATTTTGAAATTTTCAAATCTCTTGATTACAACTTTATTGTTTATATTATAGAAAAAAATTATCCTATTAGGGTTTAATTTTGAATCACCCCTTTAAATTATAGTCTTTTAGCTATGTATAAATATTTGAATTTTCCTATGAGTAAATAGTGATACCGGTTACTAACTTACCATGATGGGAAAAAAAAATATCAAGAATAAGACTATGAGTAAAAGGCCAAGCCAGATAATAGAATTCTATAATCTACTTAAAACACCAGGTTTCATTGATTTATTCCATGATATTTGTGATCCTATTATTCATGGAAATAAGGGAATAATGGAAATTAGATTTGCACTTAAAAACAAGTGGAACGATCCAAATAAGGGTTCAAAATTTTATTCATTTAACCTCATGATAAATGCAATGACAAATAAAATTGGAGCGTTGCTTGGTGGGTCGGCATGCATGGCGTTACCTCAAGTATTCTCTTACCCAAAAATTGTCATGGTCTGCACCAAAAATTATGATTAAAATAGAAAAGCAATTGTGAATAAAAATACCCAAGAGGAAATTTTGTCCATAACCGAGAGTGAATTTGCTAGTTTGTTGAACCTAGGGTTTGAACAACAAAAGTCAAACATGCACATTGACCTAGGAAAGCTAGTAGAGGATTATGAAAAATTAGATGCAACACAGAGAGATTCTTATATCAGAGGAATAACAAGAGGTTCTAGTCTGAGTCCAGATCATAAGCCTCCTTATGATTATGAGATATTTGTGTCATGGGCACAGGATAGTATTTTCTTGCTTGCATTTTGTTTAGGATTGGATAGTAACAAACAAGTGGGTGCCAACATTATTTGATGTAGGGGCATCCAAGGTTAAGGTAGGGTATTCTATGTCCTTGGTGAAACTACATGGAGTGTTTATATTTTGGCTGGTGTTACTCGATTGCAGCCTTGACCGATGGCCTTGGTCATTGATGGAATCTCGGTCATTGAAGTAACTCGATAGTCTCTAGCACTTAGTGAAAGTGTTACTCGGTCATCCCTGTAGTGCTCAGTCGACACTAGTGCTTGACGATGTCTGGCATGCTCAGTTAATTCACTGTCACTCAGTAGTTCTAGCTTACCAACTAGACTTCTATGTGATTTGTTGAGCCAACTTGGTGCATTTATTGTTGGTAGCTATTGTTATAGGTTGATATGCTGAATTAAATGTTTGTATACATTTGTAAGCCAACTTGTATAGCATTTAATTATTTGTTTGGGGGAGTTAAGGTTTTCATCTAGTTGACTTGTGGCTAATGATTAGTATTTATAAGATGTTTGGGTAGATGCTTAAGGGAGGGAGGTGGTAGATCTAGATGACTTGAAGGCTTAGCAAATTAGATCTAAGGTTCTAAAAGCTGAAGTTGGTGAAGTTGTGGAAAGATCTTGCATGATCTTGCAGATTATATTGATATATGATAGTTTTTTGTAGTAGAGCTAGTGGTTTGCACACTTGGAGACAAGGAGATTTCTTGGAGGCATGCAAGCTCAAGTTTAGATCTACCTTAGAGTTTCCATCAGCTTCTAATTGTCTTTAGAGCTGAACTAGATGAGATTGTATTGGATCTTGTAGAATTGTTTCTATTTGTAATTGGCCCTAACTCGAAAGGCCTTACAGTTGGGCATGTTAATGCAAATTACTTGGAATAATTGTTGTGTTGAGTATTCCACTATGTAATTCTATTGGCTATAAGGTTTGGACTATCCTTCATTATATCCACCATCCTTGATGGCATCAAGTGGTATCAGAGTGAAGTTTGTTCCTGTTCAAGCTGATAGTTGATCTTGAAGGTTGACCTAACAAGGATAACCTTGCAAAGTTGATCCTAATGTAGCAAAGATTGTGCACAAACTAGATTGCAGATCCAGAGCACTAAACTTGTGGATCTTTCCCTAGTTGTTTGTTCAGGGTAGTAGGTTGAGATCTGACTTGTACACAACTTGGAAGTTTCCACAAGGTGGTTGGTGAGGGTTTGTTGTAGAGGGTTTTAGCATATCTTTAAGGATGCCTCTGAGAAGATTAGACCCTAGAGCTATTGTAGATCTTTGTGATGCTATGGAATCAAATATTTCTAATAAAGTCAGATCGGATGTAAGATCTAAGATAGAATTGATGAAGATTGACATGGTTTCTGAGATCACAAGAGTTGTTGCTGGTGTACCTCAGAATGTTGGTACTGATGATGACTATGAAGAAGCTATTGAAGAATTTGAACATACTGGATCTAGAGGTGATGATTGGAGGAATAGATCTGGTGAAGACCAAACTGCTTGATTGTCTAGATCTAGAGCTCAGTTTAGCAGTAGTTACCAAATGGAAGTTTCTACTTTCTCTTGTACTTTGAAGCCTGACAATCTGATTGATTGGATTGGTGAACTTGAAGATTTCTTTGAGCTAGAAGAAATTGAATATACTCTTCGAGTGAGATTAGCATAGACAAAGTTAAAAGGACATGATGTTCTTTGGTGGAAAGAAATACAAAGAGATAGACAAGATGAAGGTGAAACAAAGATCAATTGGTGGAGGTTGATGGTGACTAATTTGAAAGCTAATTTCACCTTTCAACTATGAGCTTGACTTGTTTAAGAAGTTGCAGAATGTAAAATAGAAGGATTTTTCTATTGATGATTATACCGAGGAGTTATACAAACTTACTATTCAGTCTAGACACTGAGATCTTGGTAAGAAAAAGGTAGCTTGGTATCTAAATGGTCTGAGATTCAATATTCAGGATGAGCTTGGTATGTTGAAGATTGATTCTGTTGAAGATGCTTATCAGTATGCTCTAAAGGAAGAAGATAAGTTGAAGAGGAAACAACCTAGTAACTCCTGAGGGAAGGAAAATATTGATCACTCGGTGAAGGATAAACTGACTTATGCAGAAGATGAATAGAAACCTATAGAACCAAAGAAGAAGAAGATAGGTAGAGTTATCTTTAAGGGTACTTGCTATAACTATGGAGAGGAAGGACACTGTTCTTTTGAGTTTACACAGAAGAAGGTTGATCGACAAACTGCTCTGATGAATGAGAACATTTAGAATGAACCTGAATTAGAGAACTTGCTTCTTTGGTGAACATTGATCGGTACAAAGGGGGAACCTTGTTAGAGGAGTAACTTGTTTAGGACTTGATGCAAATCTAAAGATAAACTTTGTGATGTTATTGTTGATAGTGGTAGTACTGATTACCTTGTTGCTGAGGACCTAGTTTAGAAACTTGGATTGAATGGAATGAAGCATCCTTGTCCATATAGGCTTGGCTGGTTACAAGATGTTCATGCTTTGGAAGTTAGAGAACAATGCTTCATTGATGTTCAAACTGGCCAATATAAGGATCTTGTGTTATGTAACATTGTGAATATGAATAGTTGTGATATATTACTTAGTAGACCTTGGCAATATGATTGTAGAGCTATTTATGACTATGTCCGAAATGTGTTTACTATTGAGAAGGATGATAGGAAGTTTTCACTAATGCCTTTGATAGATGCAAGACTCGGTAGGAGAAGCCTAAGTATTGGTAGCCAAGTTGAGATTGTGGATCCAAAGAAAATGAATGATTAGTTTCAAGAACTGACCTGTATGTTGTCAAGAAAAGACTTGAAGAGATAGAGGAAACTAAAGAGGAAGAATTTGTAAGAATAAAAGGTGGAGGACTTGTATGTGAAGAACCAGTTTAGGATTTACGTGCTGAATCCTGGAAGTTGTTCTTCTCACATATAAACATCTTTTGGAACATGGGGTGTTTGATGCAGGGGCATCCAATGTTAAGGCAGGGCATTTTGTGTCCTTGGTGAAACTGCATGGAGTGTTTTTATTTTGGCTGGTGTTACTTGGCTGTAACCTTGACTGACAACCTTGGTCACTAAAGGAAGCTCGGTCACTGAAGGAACTCAGTAGTCTCTAGCACTCAGTGAAAGTGTTACTAGGTCATGCCTGCGGTGCTCGGTCAACACTGGTGCTCGATGATGTCTGGCGTGCTCACTTAATTCACTATCGCTCAGTAGTTCTGTGTGATTTGTTGAGCTGACTTGGTGCATTTATTGTTTTTAGCTATTGTTATAAGCCAACATGCTAAATTGAATGTTTGTATACATTTGTAAGCCAACTTGTATGTCATTTAATTATGTGTTTGGGGGAGTTAAGGATTTCATCCAGCTGACTTGTGGATGATGATTAGTATTTATAGGATGTTTGGGTAGATGTTTAAGGGAGGGAGGTGGTAGATCTGGATGACTTGAAGGCTTAGTGAATCAGATCTAAGGTTCTGAAAGTTGAAGTTGGCAAAGTTGTGGAAAAATCTTGCATGATCTTGCAGATCAGATTGATATCTTATAGTTGTTTGTAGCAGAGCTAGTGGTTTGCACACTTGGAGACAAGGAGATTTCTTGGAGGCTTGCAAGCTCAATTTTAGATCTTCCTTAGAGTTTCCATTAGCTTCTGATTATCTTTAGTGCTGAACTAGCTAAGATTGTATTGGATCTATTGTGGATCTTGTAGAATTGTTTCTATTTGTAATTGGCCCTAACCCGAAAGGCCTTACTTTCGAGCATGTTAATGAAAATTACTTGGAACAATTTTTGTGTTATATGTTGCATTGAGTATTCCACTATGTAATTCTATTGGCTGCAAGGTTTGGACTATCCTTCATTGGATCCACCATCCTTGACTACATCATTCTTGAAATGCTTTTTCATTTTCATTTTAAAAAAGAACCAGTAAAATATTATTTTATTGAGCACATTGTTGGTTGCATGCAAGATCAATTACTAATGATTAAAAGAGGTTCACAGAGGACATTTAGATTCACAACCTACTTGTGCTATCTTCTCTTAGTAAAGCATCATGCAATATTTTAGACAACCATGCTTTGCAGTCAGGGCCAAAATCTAATATATGAGTGGACACATTAGATAAGGATGATTGATAACAGAAGAAACTAAAACAATTTTGTACACTTCTTTTTGGCACCAATGCACCATAAAATTATAGGCACTCCAATGCCTAGATTTCCTGTTACTTGTAGAGATTTCATTCAACTTGAAAGTCAAATACAATTGGCTGACTAGTACTTAATGGATGAGTGCATTGTGTTGAGGTTTTACGATTCAGTGGCAGAACCCTACAAACTTCCAATACCTGTAACAAAGAGGGTATTTGCATTGGAATATGTTCGATTGATGTAGAGCATAGATGTACTCTTTAATTTTCAGCAAAAGAAAATGATATTTCCTTCCTTGCCTTTCTCATTTGGAGGGTTCATATTTGAGAGAAGAGGATTCAAAGTGGCACAAGCCTTTTTTTCAATTTTTTGCTTTGATGTTGACAGTCACTAGCAGTATAATCCACTCAATATAATTGGAACAAAGCTTAGAGAGAATGAGAACTCTGCAAGCAAATGTCAACATGAAAGTATGCCATTGATTGAAAATTTTAAAAACATGTAGTCCTAGGACGAGGTCAAAAAAGAGATCGAGAAATATGCTGCTAAAAATAATGTCAATACAAGAATTATCATCACAAATTATGGCATTGCACAAATAGAAAGGAAAAGTGCAGGACATGACATAGTGCAATTTCTACTAGAAAGCTACTCAGCCATCTACAATATCTATTCCAAAAGATCGAATCAATGAATGTATGGATGATAATTGGACTCAAACCAAAATTTATGATTTTTGGGAAATGAGGAAAAATCTCGGTGAGCCAAAGACCTTTGTAGATCTTTATGACATGTAAGAGGATACAATGTTTTTCAAATTGTGGAATAAGGAGCATCTAGTTAAAGCATATCACGATGATCATGATGACTATGACCAGGATTTAGTGAATCCCACATCCAATAAAGTATATTCAATTAGTAGAGGAGTTGATGTGTCCACAAAAGTTCAATATACCAAAGGGGCATATATTGTAGAAAAAATGGGCTACCTAGGTTTTGGTGGTTTGTGTCCTAGTGGACAAGGGCTTTGGTCTGTACCTGACCCACCAGCTCCACCAAAACATGTTGAGAAACTAGGCCTTGGGCTTGGATTTCTATTAGCATATTCATCAACTTAGTCAATTTCATTTGATCATTCTTCAAATATAGTTCCACATGTTGAAACACTCGAATTCAACCTGAATCAATTGCCACTCCCACAGCTATGGATATCATGGGTACAACTAAAACTAGTGGTCTAAAAAGTACATTATAGGTGGACATAAAAAAAATGGTTCCTAGAGATCAAGGAAGTGTAAAGAAGAAAAAGGTTATGACAAGTATTAGTACAACAATGGAAATGGTGATTGTGAGTCCAACAATTTCCCTACCTTTAGGACAAAACCCTTAGAATAGTCCACAAACTCCACTTTTAATGGGACAGGGTGTTGGTAATCCCCATGGTGGAATTAGGAGAACCAAAGGAAACATAGGTGGAAGATTGTACATCAGTTCAAGTGCTATCTCACCATTCAAACATTCAATTGTGTCAAAAAACCTTGATTTTTGTTACAATGAATTTTTAACTAACTATGAACAATCAAAAAATAGGAATAGACAAAATAGTAAGACATTGAAGATGGAAGTAGTTGTTGCAGCTTGTGATGCAGAACCTGCATCCAACAAGTTATTTCCCACATATGACCCAAATAAAGATATGATGGAATTCATGGTTGTTATGCCCCCAAATAGAGATAACAATCCAATAGAGAGTCAGTTAGATCCATCTAAATTTCAAGTTAGCAACCTCCAAATGTATTTATTCAAAATAAAAAATGCAAACAAGATAAATGTGTCAAAAATGACCAACCAAGTGGTCTACAATTCAATGATGAAGTTGGAGAGAGAGAAAGGAAAGCTTCAGGGCACAATAGATAAGTTAAAGGTAGACCTAGAAAATGTAAAGGTAAATGAGAAAGCAACAAAAAATAGGTGCCAAGAATTAGAGAGAAGGATAAAAAATTCATCCTCTAAAGAAGTAATTGGAAAACAAGAACATATGGATGCAGAACTGAAAACTCTGAGGGAAAAATTGGAACAAAGCGAAAAAAACTTGAGGATGAAAAAGCCTCTTCATTAAGTTTAAACAAAAACTTGGAGAATGCAGGACATGAAAACAATAAGTTAAAGAAAGAATTGGAGAATGAGAGGGTAAAAACAAAATAGTGGTAAGAGAAAGAAAAATAGTGGGAAGAGATAGCAGAGAAAATAAAACAACATAGTGAACACCAGTTCTCAGAAATGAGAGAAGACCTAAAGAAGGCAAATAATACAATTAAAAATTATGAAAACAACTTGAATGACCATGTAAATAATACAGTCAAGAAAATAAAAAAAATCTTCTGGGGGAAAATAAAGATGTCTGGTGATAGGTTGTGTGATTGGTTTGAACTAAATGAAATTCTTAGAGATATTTTTGGGAAGCTCAAAGAGCACAGTGAGAAGAACAAAAAATTTGTCAAAGATAGAAAATTGCAAAGAAGATTATGCAGTAAATCAACACAAATAGTGATCAGCATTTGGCAAGCAATGGAATTCAAAACCCCATTAGTGCAATAATAAAGGTGAACTCTGCCTTTCAAAAATGTTAGAAACTAACAGAAGTAGACGAAAATCTTTCCTTATTCAGGAAAAAGATCACCAAGATTAATAGTAAAACAACCAAATTGATATCTCTTGGTTTTCCAAGTCCTTGTCTTGATTACTCATCAACGATTTTCATTGGAAGAGAAGCTTACAAAAAAAGTTGGAGGACACAATGATGTCTGATTTAGGCAAGCTTCCACAGGACATAACTCATGAAGGCATCACAAATTGCATCAAAACATTGACAAATTTGAATGTAGTAATAGAAGGAACAATGCTTTCAACTCACTCTTCCAAGTATGGATGGCTGACCAGGTTGCAGGTCATTTACTATAACATCACAAATTTTTCCCTTCCAACCAAAGAAGAATGGAGCATACTAAAGAAACTAACAAAATCATCCTCACCTCATCAATCATAGTATGTGAAAGTACTTTTAGTTTCAATCATCTCTATATATTTAGTATATATCTTTGATATTATCCTAAATACTAGAATTGAGTTTAAAGTAACAAGTGTGAACTTTATTTTTTGAATAGGATCAATATTACAGTCTTGCAGATGCTATTGCCAATGCTAATTTACTAACTTAGCTTGTCAAATGCAGAAATGTATAACTACAGTTGTAGAGATGTTGTAGACTTGTAGTTGTCTTACTGATTTAGATTTTGAGACTTCACATTAGGCAAATTGACTTGAAGCTATTGTTGCTCCCTTGTTTCTATAAAAGGGAATTCAGGGTCATTGGCTTAGGGTAAGGAAATTGAAATTGGGCAATGTGCCAAACTGCCAATGGGTATTAAGTCATTGAATTTTGTAAACAGAATCACAGAGTTGTTTTTTTACTAGTATTAATGAATGAATTGTTACATTGTATCATATTTGTAATTAAATTAATGAGAATCAATATTTCTAAGAATTGTAACATATGAATTGCTATGTTGTAAAAAAAAATAATGAAAAATCTACAAGAATTGTACCATATGAGCTGAATAATGAAAAATGAAAACCATTATTAATTGTGGAATTGAAAAACATTTCTTCCTCCACAATTTCAGTGCCCTTTCATAAGGAAAAGTATTGACTTCATACGTGGATGAATAGAGCCTCAAGCAATTTTCTAGATTCTTATCTAGTTTGTTTCTTAGCTTTGACTTTAGGAATCCCAAAGCACTCAAAACTCTTACTATTTTAACACTTAACACCTGATGCATGGTAATATCATGATTATCGACTTCAATGATATAGGTCACAATATATATATGTATCATGACTACAGTCACGATACAGATTTTGACCTTCACAAGCTTTGCATGCAAAGGTAAAGTATCACACTTATTGACTCAGTCGAGGTGGTGGTTTTATTCTTAATGATTTAGATTTGGGTGTAAAGGTAAAGTATCACAATTCTATTCTTATTTTAATGCACATGCAATGATAAGAATTAAATGATATTCATTTCTTTTCCACATGAAGGTGTAAGACATGAGAATTATCTAAACAATTTACTTTCTCTTGATTTGGACCACAATACAGAAGAATTATCCAAACCATTTATTTTATCTTGATTTGGATGTAGATCAATGTATAACTAAGAATAATGAAAGTAGACTTATGAAGATTAACACTATAATGCATTTTTTGTTATTGCATTTTGTAAAATCTTGTTATGTTGGTTTCCTATTTATTTGCAAAGAGAACTTAGATAAGGACTGCATAAATTTCTTCTATGGCTTTCAAAGGTAAAGTAGGTTGATATTCTTGTGGGGTCAAAATAAACACAAAAATCTCTTAGAGGTGCTTGTGTGGTATGTAAGTTCCCTTGTATAATGATTATAGTTGACATACATCAGGGGAAATTTATTGAAGTAGTGGTTTCCCATATTATTTCTAGATTATATCCAAATAAATAATGGCCATGGAAGGTCCAATCACTTAATAAAATGAATGATATTGGGTTGTTTGTGTTGATCCCATTTTGAAATGTTTCAGGTAGGAAATAGATTAGAGGTGTAAAGTCCAAAGTGGTGAATTTTGTAATAAATAATAATTAGTATTCCTCTTCCATACTAACAAATGCTTTGGGGTGCTTGAGTTTTTTGTGGCTCCTCTTTGCCTTGTGATCATTATCAATATGTACATGAAGGAAAATATATTAACTAATGACCACTCATGGATATTGGTCATCCAAGAAATGACTTAGAATATACATGGGTGAGATTTTCACAAAGATCAAAAACTCTTAATAATTGTCTATAGAAAGCTCCAAAAAAATACTTAGTTATATTAAACTATTGTTTAATAGTATCTATCACATAAGATTGTACATCCTTAAAGATAATTTTTGTAAGCCATTCAATTCCCTAACATTAGCAAATGGAAATAAGAATTTTCAGAATGAAGTGTTTATATTTTGGTGAGATTTTTAACTACATGCAATAAAAGCCCTCTGGTGAGAACATCTCTTAGAGTTTCTTATGTGCTTTGTGGGCTCCCTTTAATTTTTATGATTACCAATATAGATAGATGTCAAGAGAAATTACCACAAATAGAAAATTGGTTATTGTGGATGGCTTCACCAATGACAATTAAGAATATCACAGATACAAATGCCTAAATCATCTTAGATTTGGAAGATCCAATTACTAAAAGAAGGATTGGTGTGATATAATTCCACACTGATAATAATTGTGAGATAAGGAAGGCCTATGAAGTATCACATACATCAAAATATTTTCCATTTTTGAAGAAGGATTCGGGATGAAAAATAAGTTGATCTGTTAGTATTGTCCTTGCTGATGTTAATGTTACTTGTTGCCACTGTTCATGAGGTAGTGTCTTATAAGCAATGAATACTCAAAAAATATTGGCCATTGTGAGTGACTTCAATATAGTTATAATTTTTATATAAATACCCAAAGGTAAGTATTATATTGTATTCTTTATTTAAAGTGCTCAATATGTTTGACTAAGTTCCATATGTCCTGTTATAGCTGTATTGGGATAGTCATCACACTATTCCCCTAAGCACAGTATGGCTTTTCCTTCTCTTCCACAAGAAACTCTAACATCATTCTAAACTCTTCTATACTCTGCCCATATCCATTCCAATCCGTTGATCCAATCCATTCATACTTCTACACAAACAAATTAACTCACCAAAATGTTGTCATTCTGGGACAGTCATACCATGTCCATAAAACTATACCAATAGTTGAAATTATAGGTTCTTCATGGCACCTTTCAACTTGTCCAATTATGCAAACTGCCTTGCTTGGGGTAGCTGTATCTAGTTGTAAGATTTTCATATCATATTTCTCTTAGTAAGAATAGTTTTGGCATAGGATCCTTCAACTGTATGTGGATCCTTTTTCTATTTAGGAGATTTTGGTACCTTGAAACATATGAATCATTCCTGTTTGTGCATCCTGATTGTCTGTCTCATATTCATGTGTAGTTGATTTAAACAATAGATAGTCACTACAATAAGAAAGTTACCACCACACGTCAAACATAAGGTGCATTTGATTGAAACATTGGTCATTATTTACAAGACAAAAAGTCCACAAATAGTTGAAGGATCCTATGCCACAACTATTCTTACTGAGAGAAATATGAGGGCTTCTAGCAAATATGTTAAGATATCAGATATGAAAATCTCACAAGTAGATAGATTACTAGTATTGGAAGTACTATGGACTTGTAGAGGCAATTTAACAGTTCAAGAAACTAAGAAATGAGTTGTCATTATGGTAAGCCACAAGAATGGTCTTGGGAGTATTATTGGAGGTGCTTAACTTTGGAAAGTTACCATGTTAATGTCATTAAAAAAATACAAAAATTGAAGGCCTACGAGATTTTATGATAATGTTCTATTTGAAATAGGGTGCTCAAGTTAACAATGAAATAAAAAAATCCATGCTTGTATTCATATGATTAGGAGATCTTTCTTTGTGTTTTCATTACTTAAGAGCAGCCTATATATGGAGGTAAGGAGTCCTACAATGTTATTCAGTTTCCCTAGTTATTTACCTGATTTTATTTATTTAAATGTACTTTTTACAACTATTTTTCTATCTATACACCCTCTATTGGTATTGTAATTTGGTATGATAAATGTCCCTTTGCATTGAGAAAATTATAGTTGAGAAAATGATTGTTCAGTAATGATTTGTATTTGCAGGTTGCAAACAAATCATCCTTCTTCCACCAACAAGTCACTCCATTCAAGAAAGACCATGTTTGATGATATCAACGCACAAAAAAATAGGGAGACAATTGCTAGACTATGGTCTAACTTAAAAAGAAAAGGTGATGGAAAATATTATTGTCCCTGCAAAATTTGTAAGGTTTTAAAGACTCGAAGATATCTAATCAAAACAGCTAAGGAACATTGTAGGCAACATGGTCACATTGAAGGGGGAAACAAGTTTCGTCCATTGGTATGTATTTTAATCATTTATAAAATACATAAGACATGATTTGATGATGACATCATGGTCATGGTTAATATAAGGTCAACATTTTCATATAGGTCAACGTCCCTAAGTTTCATGTTATGGACCATGACAATCTGGAGAATGTGGATTTCCAAATGAGGGAACATGGAGGTGTGAATATAGAAGTAGAAGGTAATGATACCATGGAAGAAGACCATGATGATCAAGATGATCACGATGATCAAGATGATGATGATGATGATTTTGACATAGAGCTTGATGTACCTATACTTGAGAAGGCACACCAGCCCCTATATGAAGGCTCTGAAACAGCTCTTCTTGCCATTGTATTGTTGTTGGTGAACTTGAAGGTTATTGTTAGAGTAAAGTATTAATTATATTAATTAATCTTTACTCCCTTCTTAAGATGTCAACTTACTTTTGCTTTAGTTAAAAGCACATGCACTAGTTGTTCTAAACTCATGCATTAGTCATGTGATAGTTAAACTGATTGGTTGTCCAACCATCCAAAGAAAAGTAGAAGCAGAAGCCAAAATAGATATCAAATTCTTCTTCTCAGCACTCTACTAGCCCACCATCTTCTTCTAAGAAGGAGAAATAGAAGAATAAGAGACCTACATGTTCCTATTGTCAGAAGGGACCTCATGATGAGTCACATTGTTTTCAGAAGAAATTTGATGGCTATGAGAAATAGATTGTGGATTTCCAAGTTCTTCTTTAGAAGACCACTATTTCCTCTCCATCCTCTTCTACCTCACAGGGGTCTACTTTTTAGTCTTCCTCCACATCTTCGACATCTGGACAAGATTTTGGAAGGGGTCATGCATTATGGGCATCCATTGCATCCCCTTCACAAGTCCCTTGGATACTAGATTCAGGTGCTTCTCACCATATGGCATCTTCTCAAGGGGTCTTCTCTACTATTGAGGCTTCTCCCATTCCTCATATTCTCATGGGGAATAACACTATCTTGACAGTCTGTGGGAAACATTCAGTCAGCATTCAAGATGGCACATTCAATGATGTATTGTATGTTCCATCTTTGTCTATAAACCTTCTCTCAATTTATCAGATTACACACAGTGGTTCAGGGAAGATAGTTGAATTCACTATAGATTCAGTCTTCATTCGAGATAATATGACAAGAGTTATTGTTGCTACAGGGACAGTTGATCATTCCACCCATCTCTACACCTTCTCACACTTTGGTCCACCATCTCCATTTTTAGAGCATAGCTCTCCTCTTTCACGAGAGCCTCATGTGGTGTAGTTAGGTCACTTGAACCTTTGCATTGTTCCTAAGATCACTACTATGACTACCACACCGCATCCTGTTGAGGTCTTTTCTCTTCAGCAAGATTCTTCTTCAGCACTACCTGACCCTCTAGCTCCATTCATTGAGCCACCAGGTGCACTTGTTGAGGATTCTATAGAAGACATTCATCTCCTCTTTCATGACAGTGTCAGCACACCTATCCCACAACCTACATTGGGGATTCCCTTTTAGGATCCTTGTGTTTTCTCCTTTGAGCATCAATTAGGCCTTCCAGTTTAACCTCTCATTCAAGGGTTTCCTTGTTCTATGCCTTTGTTTCTTCCACATTGGAGTTTCATTATTTTGATCATTTCCATAGGGGTTCCATCATTCTGGAGGGGCTTTGGTGTCTCATCCCTCTCTCATGGGGGGGCTGGTTGTACTTATGGTTTTGAGAGAGTCTCTTGAGCCATTTCTTTTTCTGCATTTTTCTATCTCTTTTTGGAGTGGGGTTTTTTCCCACTGGGTTTTCTCTATTTCTCCATTTTATAGAGATTTGGTTGTGCTGGGTACCTGATCAAGCCTTTGTTGCCAGGACCCATTTTCTTTCTTCTTACATTGTTTGTAGATACATTGTTTCTCATCTTAAGGGGGGGTGTTAGAGTAAAGTATTAATTATATTAATTAATCTTTACTCCTTTCTTAAGATGTCAACTTCATTTTGCTTTAGTTAAAAGCACATGCACTAGTTGTTCTAAACTCATGCATTACTCATGTAATAGTTAAACTGATTATTACATGCACTAGAATTTGCCTTTCAAGGCTTTCAATCTCCTTTATAAGGATGATCCATTGTACATTATTTTCATTTAGTTATTTGAGGATATTTTCTTCTTCATCTTCTGAGTCAAACCCTTGCCCTCTTCTTCTCTTGACTTCTTGTGATAGGTTTTTGTATGTAGGTGATCTTCAGGTTTCTGTGGATTTGTGTTGCTCAAATCCTATAGTTATGAATGGTTTATCCAATATAGCAATGACATGTATGTTAAGGTATGTTATTTTTTTTCATTATTTTAGTCATAATTCCCTTACAATTAACATTGGGTGAATCATGTAGCAATTAATATTCTTTAAATTAAAAAATTATATTTTTGGTCATAGGTTGATAGGTGACTGTTTGTTACCACCATCAAACATTCTACCTTGCTTGTACCGAGAATTATTTGCCATTATGAAAGATATTGGAATGGAGTATCAAACAATACATACATGTCCGAATGATCATATTATATATCATAAACAGCATGAATTTTCAACAGAATGCCCTATTTTTCATATTAGTAGATATCAATCAAATCGAATAACAAAAAAGGTGCCTCACAAGGTTCTTCGACATATTCCCATTATTCCACGTCTACAATGATTATTTAGGTGCGATAGCTTGGCACAATTTATGGATTACCATGCAAACAATAGAAGTCAAGATCACATTATATGAATGCCTACGGATAGTTCAACATTTAAAGAAATAGAGGAAAAATGGCCACACTTTAAAGAAGAACCTTATAATCTCAAGCTTTCATTGGCAGCAGACGGTGTCAATCCTTATGGAGAGATGAGATCTACTTACTCGGTGTGGCCTATTTTTTTTATCAACAATAACATACCTCCTTGGTTGTCCATAAAGAGGGAGCACATAATGTTGGCACTATTTCTTGATTTAATGGTCATCTAAATTAATCTATTATTAATAATCCATCAAAATGGTCATAATAATTATGTAATGTTTTTGTTCATTCAACTAGGTAAGTACCAAGTTAAAGATATCAATGTATATTTTGAGCCCCTTATCGATGAGTTGATGGTGTTATGGAATGGGGTTACTATGTATGACATCTCTAGACCAATAGGACAAAGACAATTTCAATTTCATGCAATGCTTGTATAGACAATACATGATGCCCCTGGGCTAACACATTTTTGTGGTATGTTCTTTTCTTAACACCTCTTTTTTGGTATGTTATAGTGCCAACACAAAGTTAACACATTTAATCCAATTATACATGATCTTGTAGGTCTTCAGATAAAGGGAAATTTTGCATGTCCAGTTTGTGGTCCAAAGATGAAATCTCATCATTCAAAAAGTTTAAGAAAGCAGGTGTTCGATGAGAATAGACACTTTCTCCACAGAAATCATAAGTACCAAATTACCAAAAAATATCTTTTCAATGGGAAAGAAGAGACTACATCAAAGCCATAGAGAATGACACCTCACCTATGGAAGTCGGCATACAATAAAATAAATCATCGAGGTAATGTCATTCCATCTGATGGTTTTTGTTTCAAATTTATATTTTGATATTGTGTTTTGTTTACTGATGATGTAATTGATGCTTGTGAAGGTCGTAAAGGCATCAATGACCAACTTCCAAAAGGACTAAAAATTTATCCTATGCAATTTACTAGGTTTTCGTACTACGAGCAACTCCCAATTATGCATTTCTTTGATCCTATGCATATTGGAAAGAATGTAGCAGAGACATTATGGAAAATCTTGGATGGAAGGCGTGACAAAGACCAAATTGTCAAAATTTGTAGTGACATTGAAGAATCCAACCATGCAATGAAAAATGGCATTCGATCAAATAACAATGGAGACCAGATTGATACAAGTGCCCTTCGTTATTGTCGGAGCAGCAGAGCAATGCTATAAAAGAAGTCATAAAAAAAATATAATTTCCCATAGGATTTGCTGCGAACATAAATGATCTCATATCAAAGAAAAGTGAATTTGGGATAGGGATGAAAACACATGATTGGCATACATTTATTAAGGTAATTCATGTTATTTTGTATTCACTATATATTTGTATACTGCATGTAGTTTTCATTGCACTCTTTTATAAAATATTGACAAGCTCATTTTACAAATATTGCAGTACGTTCTACCTCTATCTCTCCCACACCACTTTGCCAATAGTGTCAAACAAGTTATATATGATCTTAGAAAATACATGAGGTTTTTGTCATCTAAAAAAATCAATAAAGAAGATATAAAATATTGGAAGAGAAAAATTTCTCTTCTTATGTGTGAAATGCAAAAGTGTCTACCTTCAACTTTTTTCAATGCACAAGAACACTACCTCATACATCAAGTTGAGGAGATTGAATTGTGTGGACCTGTACCAACTAGGTCAATGTGGATGGTTGAGAGGCACTTGAAATTTTTGAAAGGTTTGGTTTGACAAAGAGAACATCCTTAGTGTTCTATGGTGGAGGGATATATGGTATACCAGACCATGGTGTACATTAGTGAATATCTTTCTAAGTTTGCAGCAAAGATCCATGTAGATCATATTTGGGATCCCAAATCCATTAACAAATTTGAAGGGGAGTATTTTATGGGCAAAGGTAGATTGAGAAAAGTGAGAGGTAAATCTAAGATGCTATTGTAGTTAATTAATTCTTATAAATCTTCAATATAAGTTATTTATAATTGGTGTATTTTTTTTGATATAGTTGGTCAAGAGTGGGATGCAATACATTTGTATATTGCGAACAATCTTGATTGAATGATGGTATGGATTGAACGATGTCAACAAAATGGTTTCTCATTAACATGGGAAGTTGTTGCTTCATTGGTTAGAGAAGCTCATCGTAATGGAGATTCTAATGTTACGCCAATGGTAATTGATCTAGCACATGGTTTAAGAGGTGGAGAGGTACATACAAATTTATTAATGATCATGACTCAACATATGTTTCGTATCAACTCATGATTCAAATAATTTACACATGCTTGAAAAATTGCAGGTCAAGCACCACAAATCTATGTACTATCATGGCCACAAATTTTGCATAAAAAGGTTGGATGACACAGAAAACTTATGATTTTGGGATAACTACAATTTTTAAGGTCACCAATATATCATCTAGAAATGACATACATCCTCAACAATCTCAAAATAAATACTATGGCATCTTGGATGACATAATTGAGTGCGACTTTAACTCCTTCAAAGTAGTTCTATTCGTCGTCAAATGGTACAGGTTACGACTAAATCAAAATGATCCAGATAGAACTATTAATCAACATGATAATGGATTTACAATGATTAATACAAGGTCGTTTGAGCCAGTTGGAGATGAGCCATATGTTCTTCCAAGCCAATGTGAGTAAGTGTTTTACTCAGAGGTTCCACATAAATAAGGTTGGTCATTTGTTGTTAGACATGATCCAAGAGGAAGGCCGATAAAGTATAATGTTATGGATGAAGAAGATATTGAAGATGATGAAGATCAAGATGATGGTGATGATGATGATGATGATGATGATGATGATGGTGATGGTGATGATGGCGATGATGATGATGGTGATGGTGATGGTGATGATGATGATGACGACGATGATGATGATGATGATGATGATGATGATGATGATGATGATGATGATGATGATGATGATGATGATGATGATTAATGACATAATTGAAATGATCAATGAAATTATTGACATGATTTATTGCTTTCAATTATAATGATTACATATTTATTGTGTTAAATTCTAATGATTACAACATATGTGATTTATAATTACCAATGTTTACATTGTGTTTGATTATCACCCTTTTTGCAAACAGGCAATTGACTACAGACATCATCACCCCTTTTGTTGATGATCTTGCATTCCATATATAAGGTAAATTTGTTCATGTTTATGATGTTGCATATTATTCATGTTGTCTTCTAAGTTATTTGTAGCATACATATCATGTAATTTTTAGCTAGCTTAAGATAAATGATTAACATATGTAGGAAATTTGACCCCTTTGGCATGGGTCGTGCACAGTGACATGGATCAGCAAGTATAAGTCAATAAATAGACATAATTTTCTTATATTCTTCTTGTTTATCACTGAGCATGTATGTTATAAATAGACATATTATATAATCACTTTCAACTTAGTACATTTTATATCTCTCATGTATAGACAAAGAAGAACCGTACATATGGGTCACGACTTGATTATTCTATATATATAATTTAAATATTATCAAAATTTCATTTGAAGCGGGGATGTGACAATATCTCATATGATGGATTGCAAGACCCACCAAATAGGTACTTGTCAGATCTATCTACATTGAATGAGGGAAATGAGGGAATGGTAGATGAAAGTTCTACATGTAGTACGGCTAAAATAGGGAGATCAACTAGAGGTCAAAAGATTAGAAAAAAATTTGATAAACGCATGAAATTTTTCCTTTCTAATGGGGGGTCATGTTCTTATGATGATGAGACCAAAGGTGACATCAAGGTGCCCTTTCGATACGCACACATTGAGAAAGAATGGGTACCCAATGAGCTACCTCCAATTAACACTGATTTTTGTGTTAATGAGAGGATATATCACATTGCTCCATCCTCATTACATGGTTTGGGCCTATTTTCCATGGATGGGATAAAGGTATGTTACAACAAAATTGTTGAATTGTTCAAGTATGTCGGTCTGTGTTACAATTACATTGATTGGATGTAGATTGTTCAATATAAAAAAAGTATGCGTAGGTATGCACTATCAGCTAATTATATACAATGGAAAGAAAATGATCAAAGTAAAAGATTTGCAATGAAAATTGATGGGAGACCAAAAGCAATAGGTAATATTGTGGGTTTTATAAATAGTACGTGACCTTCCTCAACTAATAAGCAACCCAATTGCATATTTGAGGCACGTGAAGGGAATCAAGTTTTTGCATGTACGATAAAATCAATAAGTGCACGGAAAGAACTACTAATAGATTACCATTTAAATCACATAGATACAAACAAAGTTACTATCTTGAGGGTGGTAAGTACTATATACCATTTTATTAATAAGTTTTTTTTTGCCAAGTCTATTGCTTTCAGTTCGCTGAAGTTTTTATGTTTAATCTTTGTCATAGGATGATATGGATCCCGCACATGATAGAGGCCACGAGGATGCTCCTCCCACCCATTCTTCAGCAAGGGTAAACCTTATTGAAATTGTACAAATTAGATAGTTGGAAAATGTTATATTATTACGTTATTTTATTTATGGTTTTGGAGTTTTTATGATAGTTTTACTGATATTCCTGTCACAATTTGATGTTCAGGATAGGGGAAAATCACCTACAGTAAGTACAGAGGCAATAGCTACCCCTTCTGATGATGATATTGTGGAAACACCTAATGTAACAATTATGTTGAAGAAAAAAAAAAAAATCAATTTAGAAATAATGAAAATTTTGGATGAAGCAAATATTCCAACTGAGGAGATGATGAAGAGGCTATCTAATTTGCGAGCACAAGCATGTCGTTATGAAGTAAGTAGTAATGAATCTTTAGTTATAAAAAAAGTTCAATAAAGGTTTATATTTTATACTCTTTTAGGTTGTGAAGTAAAATATGTAATATGTGTTCTTGTTATAGGATTTTTTGGCAACTGATCCAGAACCTGGTGAAGGACAACGCAGTGAGGCCGGTACTAGTAGAGCTTCAGCCACCACTAGTAAAATAATCCTTTAGTTGACAAGTTACAAGGAATTTTTTATTTGGAACATTCAAAAACTTCTTAAGTTAACTCTTACTTTTATTATTTCAGAATGTCTTTGCTAACAATGTATTGTTTAGGTCATCAAGTGCAGGAGACTCCTCCTAGGAGGTTGATAGACATCCATTCGAGATTGTCAAGTGCAATTTCAGCAACAAGGGGCATGCAAATATCAACGCCTTGATGATCTATTCCAGCTAGTAAATCCTTGTTTTGCTATATTTGGTTTTGTGTTAATTATGAATTGATAATTTGTACTTTAATCTTGGGTGCATCACATAGTGGATTATTTTTTTGGAGTAGGAGATACACCGGTGACACCATCTGGTACACTAGATACAGATCAGAGTACATGTATTGGTGATAATTCACCATCATTTCCTGGAGCTACCCATGTTTCTAGCACGAGAGTTATGCAGATGTCATTATTGATTGACAATGATGAATCGATGCCTATAAAATGTCCTAAGCTTCTAGATACTTTAAATAATTATTTTTTATATTGTAATATGCATTTACCTATTCATAACAAGTTTTGGATTGATTATCCCATGACATTGTTTGCAGGAAATGATTCATTTTATAAGAAGCTTTATGACCTCGCACTGCAAATATTCGGGCCCACCATACATACAAGGTGGAACATCATAAGTGAACTAACTTTATCCCACTATTTTTTTTTTATATTATTAATTGGTACAAAATTTTTCCTTTCATTCGGGTCTTTTCTTTTACAATCTATATCTAACAATTTTGTGTTTTTTCTTAAAAGGTGGAACTTGCAAGAAAAAAAATTAAAAGATCAGCTCATTAAGTATTTAGAGCATGAGTTTGGTAATAATATTTTTGATCAAAAGATGGTGTTAGAAAGAGCTTGCAAACATCTTAAGACTGTGAGGGACTCATATAGAAAGAGTCTCATCCAGAACCCAAAGTACGAGTGTCCTCCCTTTATTCCAGTGAGGGATTGGAATGAGTTCATTTTGGATGCAAAGGAGAAAGGGGATGCTCAAAGAGGAATTACACTAGCAAATGCAAGAAGGTATGCAATAGTATTAACTACTAGTACATTAATGTAATAATGCACTAATTAGTGATCTTTATATCTATATCATCTAACATATTTCAAACTTTTCATAGGTTGCAGGACACATCAAAGGCAACAAAGGCCAGGCTGGAAAAGATTGGGTAGCACAGACTTGGCTCTGGTGGATATTAAAAAATTAAAGCACGAATTGTAAGTAGCATTAAATGAATTGCAGAGAAAAATTATTTATAAAATGCAAATAATTTTGTTAATTAATAAAAAAATGCAGGGCTCTGATTTTAATTTAGAGGCCACAGAAGAACACAAAAAAATTGCCTTCAAGGAAGGCTATGAAGCCATGGCTGAACGCCTATGGCAAGCTTCCACTAGCCCAACCAAAGAGTCTCTAGCATCATGTGCATAGGTAAATATGTCAAAAAAATATTAGAAATTGAATACTTGAGCAACAATCTATTTGATAATAATGTGCATGACATTGCAATGCAGCCTCTTAATCGTGACATAGATCATACACCACATCATGAAGCCCCTGATGTGCATTGTACTGTCCATGGAGGTGCTCATTTTCTATTTCAAACTAATTATGTAATTATTAATACAATTTAACATCTTAAATTGAACTTGGTGTAACCTTTTTTTGTATATTTTAGAGGATACAGAATCATGTCGTACTGAACGAGTGCCGAAGGATGTTTAGACTGATCACCATGTAGATCATGTGGCACATTCAGGTAAAGAAAATCTATGTTTTGTTCTTTTAAATTAATTTTTTTATTTATAGTTCTTTTAATTAAATAAATACTCGTAATTCACTAATATAAAATGGTGTGAATTTAACTCATGAAGTAGTTGTTATTGCAGCGGACCCCCCTTTGGCATAGCGGCCTCGTGTTCCGGAATAGATGAGGAGGAGACATGCATTGAAATTAGAACCAGTAGAGGAGGGGAATGACGAGGACATTGATCTTCCTCTTAGAAATTACATGATTAAAAAAAATAGCAAGAAACCCAAAAAGAAATGATTGTAATTAACATTTTTTGCTAATGAAAGAACGTTGTCTTAATGGATGTAATTTTGTACTAGTAATGTTGATGAATGATGTGTTAATGAATTCTTCATGAATGTTGTGTGTTAATGAATTTTATGTGTTAATGAATTATTCATGAATGTTGCATGTTTTATGAATTTTGTGTTAATGAATTATTCATGAATGTTGTGTGTTAATGAATTTTATGTGTTAATGAATATTATCATGTGATTATAATGATTGAATGTTATATTTCAAAAATGGATGAATGAATGAATGTTATTAAATGTTAATGGGGAATTTAGAGTGATGTTGGGGGGGGGGGGGGGGGGGCAGGGGCCAAATGAGCTTCCACCTTAACGTGGTTGGCCTTGTTTAGTAGAGAATATTAAACTATTCTCGAAACCAAGTGAAGCTCAAACTTTAAAGATAAGCTTAGAGTTAATAGTGACAACCAATTAGCAAGTCGAAATGAAGTTCTTCGTTATAGGTACCTTTTTAGTTTTTAAAGCACAATGTCATGTTTTGATATTGTGTAGTTTTTTTCTTAAGTCAAAGTATTCTTTTACTATAAGAACATAATTTATGACCATTTTAGTAACTATTCTAACATCGCTTTATGACAAATCCTATTTTGGAAAAGATGGCGATAAGTGGTGTTGTCTATTCCTTGGGAGATTGAATTGCACAGGTCTGTATCTCAAAATCATTTTCAACTGGTAGAAATGCATACTTACAACCATTTCATTCTACTTTTAAAAACATTGATGTCACTCTAGACATAAAATAATGCTCATGCTATTGACTTGACAGTGCTATGCAAACCAAATTTTGAATTTGAATGAACCCGGATGTTCAGATCTGGTCTCCTTGGATTTAGTCTTCATGGTTCTTTGTCTCATTACTACTATCATCCTAGTGAGGTAACACCTTTTCCTTCTTTCTTAGTTTCTTACAGTTCATACTTGTTCAATTTGAATAATTTTTGAATTCCTTGCAAAAAGGGTATGACAAAAAAATATGGTTATATAGGCTCTATTTCCTTTACTTGAACTTGATGTTATGATTTATCATTTGACATTTTATTATTTTGATGTTGAACTTGAAGCATATGATGATACGATGGTATGATCATGATGCTATGATTACAAGTTTATGGTGTTTTTGTTGTTTATACGATATTATGTGACATTCTAATCTAGATTCATGCTTATAGCCTATATCCAATCATAATGTTGCTCCAAATCATCCCTTTGTTGCTACATCTTTGCTATCAATTTGTCTACCATCTTCTATTGAGATTATGGACATAAGTAAGATCAAGGTTCATGAACTTCTAGAGCTTACTTTCTCCATGTGGACCTTGTGTGAGTAGACATGCAAAATTTGAAGAAGGATTTAGATGAGAAACTCCAATACCACTAGAATTTGATAGACAATAACGAGGTGCTTTGATGCTATTGACCTGAGGCCAAGTACTTGTGCTTGAAAGACAACACACTCAGACCAATTTAATAGAAAGGAATAAGCTATTGTTATCATATATAAATGTTTGAGTATATGTTTGAATATGTATAACAATAAACACTTACATTGCTATCAATATATTTTTATTTGAATAATACCAAAAACCTAATGTTTAGGCACTATCAATCAACCAAAAATGCTACAATGATCTAACTTGCTAAAGCCTTCTACAACACTCCTGAATGATGATTATGATCTTATAGACTCCCTAATACTTGGATTTAGAGGCTTTTAGGACTCTATCTCAATTCCATACTCCTATTTCACAAAGCTTTCTCAAATTGGACTCAAAAGTCTAACAGGCTGACAACCAATCCTACAACAGACTTGGAACATGAATAACTCTAACTTTCCTCAAAACACTAGACAATGTGATGAGATTTAGGGATACCCTTTTTTGAGTTCATTAACATATCAGAAGCTTTTACACTATTGTTTCGGACAAACACCCCTATTCAGCACTGTTACCTTGATTCAATGCACCAAAATTCACTGGTTTAACAAAGGAAGTACTACAAAATGGTCTCCTAACAGTCCCAAATCCTAGAAAGTTCTTGGTTATGTCATAAATGGATCAAATCTAAAAGGGTTTAGCCTCAAGGGCTCTGCAACACCAAAGCCCACAATTTATGCCTTCAAACCCCTATTATCTAGGGCTTCCTCAAGCTTTCGGTTCTACACACTCTTGCAATGAATTGAAGATGGATTCACCATCAAGTGAACATCATATAATGTTTTCAAACCCAAAATACATCCTTTGTTTGGTTATATTTTCCACTACTATACTTGGCATCCGTTACACTATTTTTCCACCATATTTCGCACTGTGATCACACATGTTCCACCCGATTCTTCATGTGCAAAATTAGAAGCATAATAATACAAATTAAAAAATGGTCATTCCATGAATTAGGCATGTTTATTCATGGAACAACTCTAAACATTATTTCTAAACCTACTGCATAGAGAGTTAAGATAAAAGAACGTTGTTCTAAACAACAAGCGCGATAGCAAGTTCAATGCAATAATAAACACATTCCAAATGATGATATTGAATGAACAACCTTGTTAATTCACTAACACATCCAAACAAATCAAATTGAGATTCTTGGGAATGAATAGACTCGCAAAAATAGAGGGTTTTATTGTTGTGTATTCACCAATCTTTACAACAAAATCTGCCCTCTATCTCGTGACAGAGACTCCCTAAATAAGACTCCTTAATGAATAACATAACTTCTTAAAACTACTTCAACCACCTTTCATCAGTTAGTTGAATGATTTGATCTTTAAAAAAGTAACCAACTCAAACTTCCCGCTAAAGCCCTAAACTAGCCATTGTTTACTTAAATATTTGAAAATTCAAATAACCAAATGACTTCATTTGAATATTTTAAATAATAAGCCCTTTCTTAAAGACTTAATAACCTATTCTAGACTCTTACAAATAACTATTTCATGAGCAGTATTTTTCGTCAAGGGTAATTTGAAGATACATCTTTAAATATGATTTTGTTGCTCCTGCTTTCCAAGGATGGAACATCCTGAACAGTTCTAATAGTCTACAGATACACAAAAATGGAATACTAAATTTCATATATGTTCAAAACAAAACATGAACATAGCAATAACATTAAAAATGTCATCTAAAAATTTCATATATGGACAAGAGAAATAAAAAAAATGGTGATCACATTCTCCTATGAGTTGATTATTGCCAGCAGAGTTTAGAAAGAAAAATATGTTGTATTAAGTCTCCATTATGTCACAACAATCATAAGTCATTGCATGTATAAACTAAATCTTAAACATGTTGCTAGTAGTGTTAGTTTCAGTTTTCATAGTTTGTTAGAGTTGGATTTTATTAGGTAGCTAAATAGTTTAAGTTAGCTGTCAAGTTCAGATCTAGGTTTGAAGAAATTGTTCCCTTTAAAGACTACATGTAGCATGTAATCTTCTTCAATAAAATATATAGACAGTTTTATTTGTATGTGTCTTGTCTTTGTACTGCTATTATCTCTATAAATTTTAACATGATATCAAAGCCCACTCAGTTCTGACCTATCATAAAGGAACTAAATCTCATAGGGTTTTATTATGTGCCCTGATACCCTTGTACCAAAAATTGAGAGAAGATGGCACCTTTTCGTTAATATCAACAAACTCATACCATAATTTAGGAGAGCAAAAGGAGATCATTTTTCTTGATAAGAAAAGAACTAAAGAATTTATAATAGTTTTGAAAGTGAAATTTACATTGTTAGAAGACTACAATCCTCAATCATCTCATACCTTCTCTCTTTGGAAATCCCAACCAATGGGCTTTGGATTTTCACCTTGTTCTCATTCATGTTTTGTGGAAATGCTAGTTCTGTACACGGGAATGTGCTTTTGAAATCACATTTACAAGCTCAATAGAACTTGACCATAAATTAGACACATGTTTCACTGTACATGTGTAGTGAGCATATTTGTGCAGTATATAACAATGCACTACGTATTGTTAGGGAAACTATAGTAATGATGCTTAGAAAGGTCAAAGACTAAGGTATGAACCTTCTTGAGGGAGAATGCAACAATATTAAGAATGTTGTAACTGGTCACAAACCTTCCTCTATCCTCAAACACCCTCCATAGGAACCTACCTCCATCCTGATGCAGAGCTTAGCAATGGAAGGATAAATGAGCCCAAACACAATCTAAAATCTGATATTGACAGAATAATAATGTCGATTCAAACCATGGATAAATGGTAACAACTGAATCTATGATCAATAATACCAATTAATGTCTTAGGTTCTATCATGAAGACACAAAAATGGCTTACTAAGCCATGTTACAATATAAATTATTTTTGTATAATCCAAAATCTTCAAAATATTGCTAGTCATGAGATGCACCTGCATCATACTCCCGGGGACACAAAAATTCAAGTCCCATTGAATTTCCATAAGATTCTTTCGAGTTTTCCAATTGCATGAAGGCAATAATGGAATCATAAAAATGACTAAATTGATGCCTCTCTGCACAACGTACTAGTGCCAATCTTCATGGTGAATACCCTTCTTGGCATGTGTAGTGGTACCTCCTTGGAATTCTGGAAAAAATACATTAGACATAATCAAATAGAGTTCTCTAACTTGGTAGATCACTTCCACATCCATACTTGTGAGTTAATTATCTCAATTCCTCAATCCAATCTAATCAGACTTCAAATACCCTCCTGGGTTACCTAGTGTACCTAGCACCTCCACCATACCAAAATCTCAACCAAGCTTCTCATACTAACCCTAACACCTTGGATCATCTTATCATGCTACATTTGACATGTTTCAACTCTTCAACAACTCCAAACAATCCATCTTTCATCATTCTTCACTATAGCCCTTCTAGGCCTACCTAGTAGCCCTGTCTAGATAGAAATCTACAATTTCCATGAAATGTTTCCAAAAAACCTAGTAAAGTAATTATCTTTCCAAGTACCCTTTTGGGAGTTAAAAAACCCATCTCGACCTCAAGACTTCATTCCTTGACTATTGAACCTTTCTACTGCTGCTTGCTCTCTTTCCTAGGCCTAATTAGCCCCATTTGTCAAAGCAACCCTATACTGCACTACTCTCCAAGACTCTATGACCTTAAAAAATCTTATATTAGGTTTCTAAACCACCAATTTTCTACTTTTCTTGGTCACACTACTCACCCAACTCGCAAACCATTAAACCCTTGTTCGTAGGGTCATAAATCTAGGGCTTTGTGGCAAATGCCCTTCCCAGCAACACACAAGTACAAATATGGTTCAAAAAATCTCCAATACATCCCCCTAGACATATTCCACCATCACATTCTTACTCCAGCCATCAGATCACTCCTGTCCACCATTTGGTGCTTTCCAAGTGCACCTTCACTGTGTGTTCACCAGTCACTCACTATTTTTTCACTTTGTGCTCCACCCTGCATCAAACTTCCATAATGTACATATAATATAATTAGACATCTCCCATCCAAGTCATAGAGATCACAAGGATGGGAGTGCCCTTACATAGTTAAGGTCTTCAAAATAGACCACTGACTGTACCCTTAAGGAGCCAATCTTTGTCACTACACCAAATAGTTTCTTGTTGTTCTCAGGGAAAAACAATGTAATGGAAATAATAAAAAGTAAAATCCCAAACAAATAAAAATTTTACATCCACACAAAGAAGAGATCATGCTCAGAACAACACACTAGTGTCTTGACTGACCACGAGACAGTGAGTTACTAATTTGCAGAGAATTAAATTTTAATCATTCCAAAAACCTTTCACTTTGTGCCTTTTCATATTTAGTATGATCTCTCCCCTCTAATCATGTGGAATAACCTCTAAATAGACTCCATATTCTCCCTCAAACCCAACAACAACCTCTTAACTATTTGTAACTATCTGCAACAGTCAAAACTGACTGTTCACAACATGAAATACTAAGAGATTTGTTGTCAAGTTGACAACAAAGTTGTCAACTCGACAACCTAAACATATAATGCCAAAACTAAAGACTTCTAAAGGTTTTAATGATAACCTTTATCATCCTATAACCTTTACTAACCCAACTAACCCCATTAAGCCCATTCTAGGCCATTTTTGCCATTAGACACAATTTACAAAATCTTGCACTTTTAGTGCTTTTAGCATCATCTAGAGGCTCTATTGGCCTTATTACAACTATTAAGACCCTTATAGGTCAATTCCATTAACACCTAACCTAGGATCAACTCTTAGTCCATTCTTAGTGACCCCTAGGTACTTTTGAGACTTCATAATGCCATTAAGGCTTACATTAAAGCTTTGATTACAATATGATCAACATGTGACCAAAATACCATTTCAAGACCATGATAGGGCTTATTACATGTCTTGATGACCTTTGAAGGCCATTTATCTTCCAATCCTCCTCAGGATCCATCAGTGTCCCTATGGCTCATCCTACCTCCTGCTTGTGACCTTGGTGCTCCTACACCACATCCTCAACCCCCTCTGTCAAGTCCTATCCAATGCATAGATGTTATAACTATCCATGTCAGTAGATCCTACTTGTTGTTTATAGATTTGGCACTGATCTAAAGGTGGAGCAGGGTTGCTTCTAAATTATGACACCGTCTTTCATCTTGCTTTGACATGTGTTTAACCATTGTGATAATTTAGTAGTGCATGCTCTTCTATTAGGATTCAAGGTGGATATTTAGGGTGCAATAGTAGAGCCCAAAGGACAACAACTAAAGGTGTTTCAAAAATGCCAATTTAGGCTCTACGGAGTGATAGTGGAAGCAATTAGATAGAGGAATGGGACACTTCCCAAATTTGCAAAACTTTAAAGAGACTTACCTTGACACACTTATATAAGGAAATGAGAAAGCCAACTTCCTTATAAATGGAATAGTGAGCCTACATAAGCAAGGGCTAATAGATCTTTCTTTGTAACCTAGGAAATAGAGATTCAACAATTAAAGAGTTCAAATAGCAAAGAAGGCAATCAATTTATAAGGTGAATCCTGAAATGAGGATCAACAAGAGTAAAGCTTAAGAGCTCTCTTGCATTTAGATAGGAAACTAGGAACATCTATTTATATGATGTATATTTTTGGAAGTGAACTAGGGTATTTCTACATGCTTCAGCTGACATTTTCTAGTTATTTATTCAGTTTCCATTCAATTGTTTTACGTGCATTTAGACATTTTGATATATATTTTCTTTTGTATACTTCAAAGCATATTGTGGGGTATTTATTAATAGGAGGGGCTTTTGAGATATTATCTGGGATCTATGTGAACATGAAATCTATTTCCATTATTTCAAGAATGGCTTGGTAATCACATATTTCTTGTTGGCCTCCAAATAAAAAGGTCTCACATTGTAGATGGGAAGTTTTTCATATCCATTTTTTCACAATTGTGATGATATAGTTTAGTTGTCCTTGTGTCAAAAATATTCAGTAGTAATACTATTATATATTTTTTAGCTGTTTGATCCTGATTGTCATTTGTCTTAAAGATGCCAACTAGAAGTATGACCTGATATGTTGCTAAATGCTAAGTGATAATGAATTCTTTGAGGTCACACTTATAAACCTAATGAAAATAATTTATTATTCTATGAGGTCTTGCATATATGTTTCCATGGCTATCATCTAGATGTCAAAACTTTATAGGATAATATAACATGATGAAAGCAGTGATTCATCGTTGAGATTTTAACAACATTTTTGACAAACTAAAGCTAACACTGGGAATTGCCCACAATGTCTTGGAACATTTTAGGTTAACATAAATATTTACTTTTGTAGGAAACAAGGCCAAATATGTTGGGCAATATCGAATTACAGACATTAAATCATTGGAAGCAGCTATGGAGGTAGCTGGGACAATTTGGTTTGCTATAGAAGCCAAACTTTCTCCTGGGCCACCAATACCAAGTCTTTGTCGTCATGGTGACAATGATCATTGGCATGATGTTGGAGTTAGTGTTGCTAGTGGTAAATTTTTGGCAGCCAAGGTTGGTTGATAGGAATGACGAGGTTTAAGTTACTCATGTTATGGATGCATTGATTACAAAATAGGCAAAAAATACTAGTTTTATAGTTAACATGATGGTCTGCTTTTGAGTAATTTGGAGTATTAGAGTGCTTTCAAGTTACAACTTAAGCAGTTGTTTTTGTTTAGTTTCCTTTAATTAGGTCTATGATATTGCTCACTAGAATTCTTTGATGAATCTGAAGGATTTAATGTTTGGTCTGAGAGTGTAGTACTTCATTGGATTTTAACATTAGCCCATGAACATTTTGTATTGTCTTCAGACAATGAAGAGGTGTTGTTAGTGGAATTGACTTTATTGCTCTCACTCTACTATCCTATAATATGTCACATCCTATAGTTCTATGACTTAGTTGATCACAATTGAAATAGGACCTTGGTTGTCTCTACTTCTGGTATCCATGTTTCCTCCTGTTTCTAACTTACTATTTTTAGTTCATGGAGGCACCTTAAGGACTTATGTGCATATTCTAGTTTGTAAGTAAGGATTCTAGTTGTTTATCCACTTTATTTGACAATGTTGGTCCTCATGCAGATATGTCTTGCACTTCGCCACAACATGTGATGAATATTTTATATGATGCTTCTTTCTTTATGATCTGTGCATATCCTTTACCAACCTACTTGAGTAAAATTTCTTTTTTGATTGGTTAGTTCCTCTTGCATCGTGACCAGGTTAAATACCATGATTGATAGGTGTCTCTTGTAGTGAATTCAATTAGGATTTGTAGTAGTCCAATTTTTTGGGGGTATGTCATACCCAGAGAGTTAGATGTGTTATCTTTCCCAATTTCAACACTTTGTCATTTCTTCTGAGGATTTAACTTGAATATCTATAATAGAAGAAGCCCTAATATTTTTATATCTTGATCTCATCTCATTGGACTGTAATTTATGCTATATTTTAGTTACCATAAATCCCACACATATTATGAATTCATGCTGCATTTGACATTGCAATACTAATTATAGATAACCAATATATTCAACTAAAACTAGGAATATATTGAAATGGTGCACCACAATTTTTTTTCAAACAAGATTTTGGATTGGTCTCAATTTCGACCTTTCAAAACTATTATTTTTGACCAGAATGCTATGCATTCAATGGTCTTTTCCACGAACAACCATGGATAGTTCGATGATATTTTTCACCAAAATGCTATGCATTCGACAGTCTTTTCCATGAACCACTGTGGATAGTTCGATTGCAAAAGTCTAATTTAACATCTCAATTTTGACCTTAACACCAATTGACTCAGCCGAGGTGGTGGTTTTATTCTTCCACTTCCAAGGGATTGTTGCAGTGGATAATTCGACCACTAGTCTAGTCGAAATTTTGATGACTAATCACCACATAGACAATTCAATGAAAAAAGATTGACGATAGTTTTAGTCACCTATTCGACCAATTGTTGTAGACAATTTAACCTTTTCTCCTCAAAATTTAGGGAAAAATTTACTATTGGATGAATGAAATGATGTGGTGGAGGAGCACCAAGGTCAACTCTAGAGAAAGGAAAGTACACCAGGGTCATTGTGGACCCTTGGTTGATGGGACAAGACCCTCTAAGGTCACTTTGCATTATAATGGACCATGATTGGTCATTTTTTGTTGTTTACATCATATTTTGTAATGATTCTGATCATTTTTTAATAGGATAAAAAATGATGTTATGTAAGCCATTGAATGACATGAGGGTTAACTATGTAACCTTGGGGTCACTTAATGGATCCAAGGTCAAATGTAAAGGTCAAGGACCTAGAAGGATACCTATGTTTGTTATATGGACATTAATGCCATTAAAATATGTAAATGCACTTTGTTGGTTCCTGAAAATGGACTTTATGCTTTCAAAAGAAACCAATACATCTATAGTTTTTAAGGATGGGTTAGATCAAAATATGGAGTTCTATGATGACAGGACCAACTATAGGGACAAGACTACCCTCTACACTTCTGGCTCTACAAAACCAAGTAGGGTACTCCTAATCTAGTAGAAACAAGCCTTACTTCAACAATGATAGAGTGGATTTAAAGAATAATAGATAAATGATAAGAAAATACTAAATGATAACCTTTCATTTATTGACCCTCAATTACCATTAGATGGGACAAAACTTTGTAAGTCACAATACTTTTAAATATTTTGACAACTTTGTATCAAATTTTAGGAATACAAATAAACCTTATTAGGTAATGATTACTAGCTTCACTACTGGCCAGTGCCTTATCCATTGGGTGACATCTTCATTGCAAAATGAGATATATAGACAAATATATTGAGATTTGATTAATATTTATCCTTAGAAAATACTATCACCCTATGGTGATTCTGATCAAAGGACTCCTAAATTCACACTACTTAATCATATCCTAATGCAAACTTCAAAGAACTAGTGTTATTTTCAAAGCATATTTAATTTGATCTTAGATAAAAGCTGAAAAATATCAACACATACATAGAAAATGATCCATGCAATGAATCTGACAACTCATAATTCAAAGAAAAGTACACAGAGGAGAGATATAAACTCTAGATTTTTATTCAAATTTCCATATCATCTCTATGTATACATAATGCTTCAAAAATGCAAAACCATTTGAAAATTGGCTTAAACCAATAATACTTGCTATTTCTCAAAAATGACCTAATAGAGTCTACTGTATCCTAGACTTAAAAACTTGTCAATAAATGTTCAAGTTTCGGTCCTTACAAAATGATCCTAGTAATCCTTTTATAGGATTTAAAGATTGCATACAAGCTTCAGATCTTTGTATAAAAAACAAAAATGTGTTAATCATATAAGATAAAGAAGGTAAATATAACACCTTCTCGTTACAATTTTACAAAATTGCTCAAAGACATGAGCACCAAAATTTTTGCAACAATTCCCAAGGTCATTTCAACTTCTTCAGGTGCAGTATCCATGCTTGCTTCAACTGCTTGAGATCATTTGCACTATTTTCTTTTCTTTTAAGGAGTTGAAGAAGTGCCATCTATTGTTACTTCAGTGGATGTCTCTTCTTCTTTGGTAATCTCTAAAGGATATGTTGCTTCCCAAGATGTGTAAATATCATCACTTGGCCAATGGAAAGCCAATACTTCATCTCTTTTCAGTACCAACCCATCCCAATCAATAACCACTTAGTGTACTTCACTCCTTACATTAGTAAAATATATTCTAACATCTTATAATATTTCAATTATTTGTATAAAAGGAGTATTGTCTTTTGTATTCAAAATGGTATTTTCTCTAACTGATATGTCATCATGAATTTGTTATAACCATTTCTCCTTGTCCTTTATGGTGACATCTACTTTGATAAGACCAAGAAATATTTTAAAATTATCGTGGAAATATCTTGCCCTTACGCCCTCTGCCTTTCTCTTCAAATTTTCCCTCTTGATTTCAAACTCAAGTAGGTCTTTAACAAATTTATAAGTATGTGTTAGCTATACATCCACAAAATACTAATTTTTAATTAAATAAAAGAATGACATCAATTTATTCTTTTTGGCAACTGACCTATCCAAAACTAGGTTTACAGTGGCCTTTTCCTGCTTAAAAGAAATCAAGATGTCCGCCAATTGTTTAGAAAACTTATAAGTTTCTTTTGGCTTCAAATTTGTAACAAATTGCAAAATTGTATCTGTTGCCCAAAATTTCCTTCTCGTTCATTTTTGGCCACAGGCCTATTTTCCAAGTGAAATGCTCAAGTGTCAAAACTCTCTGTGTTTTCTACCTTTTAATGTCGAGAGTCCGGTGTGTTTTCTACTCAAGTGTCAAAAACCCAGTGTGTTTTTGGCCTCCTCTTTGTAGGCTTGGGATGTTTTGACCTATCCGCTCTAAAAATTTAGTGTGTTTTTGACCTATCCACTCTGAAAATTCAGTTTGTTTTTTACCTTCGCTCGAAAACCCTCTATGTTTTCGACACCCCTTCTGTGTTTTTGACCCTGAGTGTGCAACTCTGATCAGGTGGGTCCCAGTGCCTAAGGCCATGCCAGTGCGGAAGATCTGACAGTTGTTGCATGATTGCATGGGCTCTTCTAAGCCCATGAGATCATGTGACAACCATTGATGCGGTATCGGCGATCGGTGGTCGTGGTTTCGGTGGTGGTCAGTGCTAACATTTTATGGTTGGTCACATGATCGCATGGGCTCTTCTGAGCCCATGCAACCATGCAACAAACCATCAGTGGTTTTGGTGGTGGTGGTTCATGGTTCTAGTAGTTAGCATCATGCGGTCGATCACATGATCACATGTGGTCTCTTAACTGCATGAGATCATGTGACAAGCGGTCAGTGGGGCCTGAAGTCTGCATTGGTGCAAGTGTGATGAAGACCTATGGTGGTCATATGATCTCATGGGATCTTTAGATCCCATGTGATCATGCGACAACCTTCTGATGGGATCTGCTGAGTTAGGTGGGACCGATGCCAGGGGTTGCCGAGGTGTTGCTGACAAGGTAGTCAAAACAAATAACAGAATGCCAAGTAGCATCAGTGGGCCCAGTTGATGGTTTTTCAATGCACCGCTAGTGGTCTGTTACATGATCACATAGCCCTTTTTTAGGCTATGTGAACATGTGACAAATCGTTAGCTGCACCAATGGAGCTTGCAGTTTGCAGAAGGATAGAAAGAGATGAGCTGCTGGCACAAAATCTCAAAGAATATTCTGACCCCATGAGATCTTGCACCCACCATCTGATGGGAATCTTAGTCTGCGGATGCATGGTTATGCAGTTGAGGGATTGCATGTGGTCACTAAGAGGAACTTGGGGTTGAGAAAAGATCAAACAACTTGGTGACTAAAGAGAAGGTGAGACCAGGGTTAAGTTTGTAGTGTAATGAATAGACCTAAGGTGTATTGCATGGTAGATGGGCCTAGGGTTAGGATATATCTATCAACTTAGTGACTAAAGGGTATCTCATGTTTGCTAGACTTAACTGTGGTCAGCTAAAGTATTAAATGATTTCGCAACTTGAACAAAATTGGAACCTGAGGTAAATGTCGAGTTAGTTTTGCAGTCAAGTGCTGAGCCCGGGTAAAGAGGAAGGATCTGACGGTCATGCTTTAAAGTAAGATCAATTTTTGAATAGTGATCATCGATGGGAAATTTATGTGCCACCTTTGACCGTTATCATTTTTTAATTCAAATATCTCACAGTATCAGATTTTTGCAGTCATGGCGGCCAAATTTTTGCAGGAATAAATATGAAGTGAACACGCAAGAAAAACATATCTGATTTGCTGGGATATTTTCATGTATATTTATGGCCAGATTGGATTGATTTTAGGGTTGGATATTTTATTGTAAACCTTTTATTCCTGCCTACATGCAGGGTTGTATATATTGTTTTTTTGGAGCTTTTGAGCTTAGAATTCACATTTTGTAAAAAGAGAAGGTCTTTTCTTGGAGAACCATCTGTAGCATTTCTGCTCTCTATTTTTTCACATCTTGTAATTTCTCATTGATAATACAAATGCTGCAAAGTATTCTGTGACATGTTTGATGTCCCTGTGCTTTCCTTTTGGCTTGTCTCTTATTGGATTGAAGTTCATGAATGCTTTCAGTGATACTTAGCTTTTCCTGATCCCCTTTACTTTCAACTTATTTGTGCACTACTATGTTTTATTTGATCTGAGTGAGGTTGTGGGTATCCTTTAGCCCCTGTCATTCTGTCTCATTCCTGTGCCCCTTTTGCTGAAAAGAATGTCTGCTTGCAGGTCATAATTTGTATCTAGTTTTTAGGCCCTCTTATGAAATACTCATGCAAGCCTATTAATTAAACTATGATCCCTTGGACCTAAGCCTCTCACTAGTTTCATCCCTCTATACCGAGATCCAAACCCTAGTTTTGGTGCATCACCTAGTAGGATAGATTTGCTTTATGTTATTTCCCTTTCCATGCACTCCTTCTATCCCTTTCCCCTCAAGGTTTACTTTCTTGTTTAAAGAGCGAATCAGGGTGATTATCCAAGAGGAACCAGCCTAGAATCTGGAGGTCTCATCTTGGTTAGCAAAAGGTCCCACAACCTTGAGATGATTCCCATGTTATACTGGATTATCAAGACTATGAGAGTTTGAGATCAGAGGTGCAAATTTAGTGTATAACAGTATCCTTTCTTCTTTTCTCATACTTCAACCTCTCCTTCTGTGTTACATATTTATCATCTATAGGAGGGGGTAGAGGGGAAAGGGGGTATTTAATTATAAGGTTTGAAGAAGAAAGTATAGCAGGGGAAGAAGTAATCTACAGCTGTTCTAATGTTTGGACTGGGTCCTATTCACCTAGCCTCTTCTTCAAGTCTGCAATTATTTTATCTTTCTCATATACCCCCTATTTTAGTTCCCCATAGGCTCTCAACACTATTTCCAGCCTTAAATTATGTTCCTCTTTCTCCTTGGTTTCCTTTTCAGCCACCTTTGTTGTAAGCTGGGTTGTTGCCACTACCATACCCATTGCCTCAATTAATGGGGTCTCAGTGACCATTTTTACTATAAGGCTACCTATAAGATCACCCCTGGTAATCTATTTTCCTTTGTTACTCTCACTTTTCTTTAGGGACCACATGACCAAGGCCCAATGATCATCACTAAAAGTGAATCTTTTAATAGCCTATTCTACCTCCTCCTTGGTCTTATGAATTGGTGTTGTCTATTTTCTAGTAGCATCCAAGACCACTACATAAAAAATGTCCCAATTTGGGAAAATAAGTACTCCTAAATTCTTTACCAATTCTCTCCCCTATTCTGGAGTGATCTTCTCAAATCTCTCAGTCATTTCTTTCCTAATGTCGCTCTCTATGACCTTTATATCCTTTTTGGGATTTTTCTCTTTCCTCTTTTTACATGTTTCTTGGAACTAACTTAAATCCAACTTCCACAAAAATTGCATGAAAGCCCTAGCTTTTACAAAGTCATCATCTGCTAGGAATTCCTCACATGCCTACTTGATTATAGGATCTAGCTCTTTGCATGCCATTTCTCCCACTATTAAGTCTGACTAGGGTTCCTTTTGTGGCTCTAGTACCCCCTCATCTATCTCCTCATAGGTCATAAAAATTTGATCCAGAGCTCCCAATTGTTGTACTTGCTCTTCAACCTCTTGATAATCCATGATGTTTAGATGTGATTGGGAGGGAGAATACTCCTCTTCAGCATGTAGAAGCCTCTCTTCTAGTCTTTTTCTCTTTGAGGGAGGTGGGGAATTAGGAACATCCTCAACTAGTTGATCTTGTGGTGATTTTGGAATCACTACAATTTTACCATGTCATTCCACTTGCTATGATGTGGAAGGGATATCTTTTGTTCTTTTTGTTCTTTCCTGTCTGTCTGGTCCTAGTACAACCACATTGTATCTAGTCTTCTTTTAGACCATTTATATTCCTAGGAGTAATACTTTAGCAAAAGAAGGCTTGCTTAACACTAACTTAGTCTTCTTTGGCTCAATTTTCATGACTTTCTCCTTCTTCTCATTTAGGGTCTGGATAATACCCTCAAATTGACTCATAAGATTTTCTATTTTCTTCCCAAAAGGAGTGCCATCTTTTAGGGGATCATATCTTTTGTCAAAATGGTACACAAAGTTAAGTGTATTCTTGTATACCAACCACTTCTCCTTCCTGATCTCTTTCTCTTGTATTTTATGGATATTCCTGATGATATCCTTAGGGAAATTAAAAATGTGATCTATAAAGGAGCATCTAATATTCTTCTTAAACATCACATTGTAAAAACCCTCAGGGTCTGTTGTCCTAGAAATAGAGGTAGCCATATGATATGGTAAAAATACTTTATCCATATGAGTCTATCCACCTTTGGTGATTACAAATTGGTGGGCTATTGTGACATTTGGGGAAAGAGTTCCCCTAGCCTTCCCTATGAGAGTAGTTTCTTGTATTTCCCCCAGTTGTCTTATAAATTCCACAACACCAATTTTGAGGGGTACTTGATATGGTAGTATGAAAGGGGTCCCTCTAAAACCATATAGTCTAATCATAGTGGACACTAGATAGAAGATGAAATCTCCCCAATTATGTACAATCTTGAGCCCTTAGAAAATTTCTTTGGCCTAATAAGTTTAGCCAAGGCCACTGGGATTATTGTGTTCTCAACAAAAAGAAAAGCCCTGAGCCTTGCTACAAAACATCTATCAAAATGTAAAAAGCTATTCTCACTCCTATCCCATTTCACGCTGAGGTTCCATAGCTATATTGGCATATCCTCACCATCCTTCTATTTCATCAAGTCCATTTCCTTTTCAATGTATCTTGCACCTTTGAATAGAAACATATACATTATGAAAGAATACCAGTAGAAAGGTCTATCCACTTTTCTTTTCTTGATTCCTACCAATCACTCATGAGTTAAATTAGAAATAAAAGGGGAAAATTCAAATGTAACTCCTAGGAAAGGGTGTAAGATTTGGATCATCATGTACATTAGGTGCACTATCATTCTCTCTTGAAAATCTTCTCTAAAAATCTGGCACAATGACCAATACACACACTTTGCTATTAGGTTAAAATATTCCACCTTGAAGGGCTCTTGTATACTTGGTCCCATGGTGGTCATCCCCCTAATTTTCTTTCAGAACTCCTTCAAAGGTCCACTCCTGAGATAATCCATTTGAGCATTGTAAGCCTGTCTCAATTCTTCAATATCCATTTTCTCCAGGTCATTGGAAGGTTCACTTAACCTAAAAAATTTCTTGATTTCTTCAGCTAAAATGTTTATCAAGAGGTTTCAATTTGCATCCCTAATTACCCTAGAAATTAGGTCATAAAATTTTGCAAATTGAATCATTATATCTATATCCATGAAAACATTGGGCACAGTGAGTTTTCCTAAGTCAAAGTACCATATATTACTAGTGGGAGGGAGGGTATTTCTTTGACTGAACCCTACTCTCAATAACCATAGACCAGTGATACCGGTGGTGTCATTTGTGCCAACTATGCCAATTCTAGCATCTCTCATATAATTCCCCTTGTCATATAAGTTTTCTGCTACCTTAAACCTAGGTTCTTTTGGTATCAAAACTTTTTCCTTCATCGTGTCAGTCATTGAGTGATCCAAATCTAGTAGCTCTAAGAGGTCCTCATGTAAACCCCTTTCACTATACTTGACTTTACCAGTCAATTATTTTCTTGGTGCCATTTTAGGGTTTATATCTCTTTATAATTATGGAAGAAAATTATAGCAAACTCTATAAATTTATGTTTCCAAAAATGCATTAATCTATGATATATTAGCAATTAGAAACACAATATCTTAGCAATTTACTCCACATGATCTAGCCATTACTTCTTTGAGAAATTTGAACTATCATCATTTAACGGGAAAATACATTTTCACACCTTTTTTATCTCAACTTAAAAAATTGGTCGTTGAACTTTACTAAAGCAGAATCTAATGGCTGTTGCAAGATCACGATGAGTAAAATTTCATTTATCTCATCCTTACAATCATACGATAACCATTCAATCAAAATAGATCAATGGTAGATTGATTCTTGCAGTTCCTAGGACCCACTTGACAACTTGGATATACTTCTACCATTAGATCTTTCATTCAAGGGTCGGCATTCTTACATTTTTTGATTGGACATAAAGTAACACATCATGGCTTGATACAAGATCAATGATTTTTGTATGATCACAAAGGATGAAAATATTTCTCACGAAGAAGAAAAAATCATCTGATCATCTATAAGTTGTTAGTCCTTAAACATAACTCGACCCACCTGACATGATCCACATCACCACTTACCATGACCAATAAATAATGAACACTTGTGTACACCTAGCAGTGGACGCACCTATTTGAAACACTATGTACTAAGTAGAATTAATGGTTTTTGTATGATCACAAAGGATGAAAAGATTCCTTGTGAAGAAGCGACAACTGTCCAATCTTTTGCAGACTACTAATCCTTCAAAACCCTTAGAGACTAGGCCCAGTTACTCGCATGCCATCATATCTTCAGTATTGGATGGCTATGATTTAATAGGAAGAGGAAGGTCCCACCTGACAAATGCGCTAACTTGTCAACAAGATCAATAGTTGTCGCATGATCATAAGGGATGAAAAGATTCCTTGTGGTCTTGTGATAATCGTAGGGTCAAAATTAGATTAAAAGCCTTAGTCTAATGCCAAAACCTTAGTGAGTTAAAGTATTTAGGACTTGGGGAAATTAATAATGTCATCGGGACTTTAGACTCAAGGAAATTAAAAGTCAGCCTAGGTAAAATAAAGTATTAGGAACATGACCCCACCCGATGACATAATTAAAACACATGTGTTATAAAACTTAAGTATCTTGTAAAAGGTAACGTTCAAATAGATAGATAGACAAGCGACCTAGGGTTTTCTTCAAAAGGGAAAAAACATTTAGGGTTTTTTTAAACATGGTTTTGAACTAGGGCCTCCTCAATTTCAATGAAAGCTCTGGTAATTTTTTAAGGAATTTAGGGTAATCTTGCAGCAAATTTTCTAAAATTTAAAACAATTGGCAAATACCTCATTTTGTAAAAAGTATGAAACTCATGCTTGAAAAATAAGGTGCTAAAAGTGGCTTTGTCTCAGGATGCATGCCTCTTGTAGGCATTACAAGGATTCATAATCTATGGGATAAGCATACCATATAGTGAAACAAATTAACCTACTCACACAACCTAAAATAAACACACAACTATGAGAGAAAACTAACATCTTGTTCATGGATAATGAGAGTACCTTAATAAAAGTACAACTTGAGGAATTGTCCATGAACTAGAAATTTCAAAATGATTCCCACTAGATCTTTCAAGATATAGGAGTTAGGTCCCCATTTGGTGTCCACCAAATATGGTCCTAGCCAGATTGGATCAAACTTACTTTGCTTCCCTTTATCCTCCAGCTTAGCATTCCACATTAAAATCTGATCATTAGTATTGAATTCTTTAACTATAGTCTTCCTGTCATACATATTTTTGTATTGGAGATGAGATCTTATATTTAGATCATGAGCCTCCCTTCTTGATTCATCCTAGTGTATCAGATCTTCCAATCTAATCTTCATTTCATCATCCAAATCATCATCATATAAATCAATGAATTTATATATCTATAGAAAGTTATCTTGTGGTAACCTAGCATGAATACCTTACACCAAGTCAAAAGGAGCACATCCAATTGTCTTCTTGAATGTCACTCTATCAGCCCATAGAGCTAACTATAGCTTGGAATCCCATGCCCTTTTGTTTGTATCAAGGACTCTCTTCAAGATCTTTATAAAACTTTTATTGCTTGATTCAGCTTGACCATTACCTTGAGGATGATAGGGAGTTGAATATGAGATGTGAATTCCATATCAGAGACAAAAATTAGTAAATTCTTCAGATCTAAAGCACATAGCATTGTCTACAATTATAACCTCAGGACATCCAAACCTTATTAGCAAATTCTGCATTAGGAAATTAGTAACCACCTTACTAGTGGCTCTTTTAGTGGGAATTTCTTCTACCCACTTAGTGAAGTAATATGTGGTCACCAGGATGTATGAATGCCCTCCACTTGACTTATTTGCGATCTCTCCTATGAAATCAATGCCCCATTTTTGAAAAGGGGCCTCAACTATTACAGGGCTTAGAGGTAAGTTGCCATTGAATTTTATCTTTCCTATAAGCATCAATTTTTTAACAAATGAATGTGCATCTTTGAAAATACTAGGCCACCAAAAACTAGACCTTAATATTTTATGTGCAGTAGTTTTAGCCATGTAATGGCCACCAGACAAACCTTCATGCATTGCTTGCAACAAGCCCTTAGCCTTATCAGGGTCAACACACTTTAACAAGACACCCTCATTGCCTCTCCACCATAGCTCACCTTTAGTAATGACATACTTCATAGAATTCAATTTCACAGTCCTCTTCTTGTGATCATCCATGTTAGGGGGAAGTATTAGTTTTTGCAAGTATCCAATGATATCATTATACCAGTCACAGCAATCGAAGTCAGAAATGTACGACCTTTGTTCTTCTTCAAGAACATTAATATGGTTAGCATCTAAATTTCTTTGAGCCATGATTTTTTCTAATCCTACTCCTCTTACCAGCTTTGTGATATGGATGTCAATGTTAAACTCCTAGATCCTATTTATCCACATGCATCTTCTCCTTGAAACTTCTTGTTGAACCAGGATGTCTTTTACAGAAGCACTAGGCACATATGCAACTATAGTTGCTCCCAGTAGATAACACCTAAATTTTTTTATAGCCTTGAATAATGCATAGACTTGTTTCTCATTTATGTCATATTTTAATTCAGTTGCATGTAGAGATTTGCTGAAAAAAGGATATAGGTTGTTCAAAGCCCTCTGAGTTCTTTCACAACAAGACAATATCAATGGTATGGTAAGAAGAAAAGGAAAATATTTGAATAGGTTTGTTGAAATCTGGTGATCTCAACATAGGGGCACTCTTAATGGCTTGCTTGATTTCACAGAAAGCTTTCTTGGCCTCTTCACTCCATTCTATTTTTGCATTGTTCTTTAACATTTTGGAAATGGGAACACTGATCTCAGCAAAATTTGTAACAAATCTTTTGACAAAATTTACCTGCCCAAAGAAAGATTAGATCCCTTGACATTTTTGGGCAATGGCACTTTGTCAATTGCTACCACTCTTTTAGGATCAATTTTGACTCCATCTTTGGATACAATGTGATGCAAGAGTTTACCCTTAGTTACCCCAAAAGAATAATTTCTTGGATTAAGAGAGACTCCATATTCTAAAGATATCACAAAATTTTTTTCTAGATGGCCACAATATTGATCCTTTCTTTTTGAATAGGCTGTAAGATCATCCTGGTACACAACAAGAAACTTATTTATAAAATCTGCAAATGCTATATCCATGGCTCTTTGAAAAGTAGCCACAGCATTGGTCATACGAAATGGCATCCTAACATATACATAAGTGCCCCAGGGAGTAGTGAATGCAGTCTTGAATTGCTCTGTTTCCTTGAAAACCATCTAGTTATAGCCTAAGAACCCATCCATCATAGACATTAGTTCTAACCTAGTAACTCTCTGCAACATAGCTTCCATGTTTGGTAACCCACAGTTATCCTTTATAGATTTTATGTTCAAATCTCTAAAATCCACACAGAGTCTAATGTATCCATTTTTAATTCTTATTGGGACTAGGTTGGAGACCCATGTTAAATGCTTGATGGGTTGAATGATGCATGTAGCACTCATCTTTTTTAGTTCATCTTTCATCTTTGGGGCCATAGTAGGGTTTACAGGCCTTAGATTTTGTCTGAAGGGTTTTGTGTCTTTTTTCAAAGGGATCTCATGCTAAAATGAATCTTCCCTTTAGTCCTTTAAGTCATCATAGGACCAAGAAAAAACATGCCTATACTTTCTAAGAAGATTGATTAGTGGTTTTCTTATTTTAGGAGTCAAATTTCCCCCTATATAAACTTTATTTTGGGCTTCCCCTATCCCTAGATTTATTTCCTCGAAACCTTCAGGTTTTCTTAGAGGCTTTGTTTGAAAGGAACTACCATTATTATCAAATGCTCTTTCAAGCACCACCAAACCTTTTGGGACCTTATTTGATTTAAGCTGCAAAATCTTCTTGCCAAGGAGAGTATCCTTATTTCCTAAATTTTCCACATATCCACCAAAATTTATTTCTTTGTTACCAAAATTGGCCTCACAATGCAAGAACCTTAAGATGTCAAGGTCATATTCAAAAACTTGCCAATTTTCAAAGTTGTCTGGTATAGATGGGCTGGTTTGAACCTCAATTTTAGATATCCCTACAAAAGTGATATCCTCTAGCCTTAAACAAATGTTAGCCAATAAATCATCCATCCTATTGTGGCTTCTGTCCATCCAATCAATACAAAAAGAATCAAAGTGTTCTATCTCATCCCAAACAACATTCCTGTATTATTTTAATCTCTTATTTTTTTTATGCATATTTGGACCTGACCTGAGATACAACCAATTCTGAATATCCAATCACCCTGAGATTTCTTATTTGATGGTTTGAGGCTAATTTCAAACCTATCAATAATGCCTCATACTGTGTAGTATGATTAGTGCAAGTGAATAGCAAGGTGAAAGAAAACTTAAAAAACATTTCAGCAGGGGAAATCAATAATACACCTACACTAGACCCTTGCTTAGAACTTGCACCATCAAAAGACATGGTCCATAGGTCATTTTGATTTGATATATTATTTTGATCCTCAGCTAAGAGTGGAGATTCATTTCTATTTTCATTCTCTCTATTATGTACTTGAAAGGAATTTACATCAGTATCTAGGAAGCAACTAATATTGTCAACATTAATTTCCTCCTCAATCATATGAGGAGTTCTAACTTCCCTGGATATTTTAAGAGCTTCCCCAACAATGTTAAATGTAGAAAAATATAAATCACACTGAATGCTACCTCCCATTGCTGCACTCCATTTTCTTGATAGCAACATTCCATACTAGGGAGGTATGTCAACAATTAAGACACTCATGGTCAGTTGTTTTCCTGGATAAGCAGCAAGCTTATAGGGTAAGGCCTTTATTGTTCCAACAACCATTACTTGTTTAGAATCCATAGCCTAGCACCTCCCATGAGGAGTGTCAACTTGCAATCCCATTGACCTCATGATTTCAGTAGGCATGATAGTATTAGATTCTCCTGAGTCAATCATGAAGTTTTTCAACATTTTCCCATTTATGACCAATGTTAAGAAGAAAGGGTCAAAAGTCCCTAAATAAGTATTCGCAACATTTGTATCTAAGTAAATCTGGGGTATCTTTGAAACACTTTCTTCTGTGTCTTTCCCTTTACTTAGAGATCTACCTTTTACCCCAATACTTACTAGTTCTTGGAGATTAGTAGCCAAAACACCATTTATCTAAGTGAGGGCCTTCTCTTTGTGCTCACCCATCCTCATCATTTCCATCAGAGACACCTTGACTATTATCTAAGATAAAAAATGGTTCATGTCAATAGGTGTATAATTTAAAATAGACATATCTTGTGTATCCTGAGAAACATCTTTATTTTCAAACTATGTTACAACACCCAACTTGTTTTCCCTCTTTGATTTACCTTCACTTTAGGGAGTTGGGACATTGGGCATTAATATTTTGGCCTTGATTTTAAGCATATTTCTTGAATCATTTACCTTTTCAGTACCTTTTACTTGAAACTTCCTGATATCATTAGCAGTTTTATTTTTTACATAAGCCTGCCTTGTGTCCTCATTTTTCTTTTTAATAAATACACCTATTGGCTTACCATTAATATTGCCAACAGTTATGTTTCTTAAAACATAATTAATCCTAGCCTGTGTCACCATATCAACAGTGATTTGGGCTATATCTTCATCAGAGGGTCTTCTTAGTGTATCATGTTCTTCAATCTTTTTTGTGTTACTGTTTATGTTGTCAACATCTTCCTCCTCTTCATTAGAAAAGACCTGTTGATGGTAGGATTCTCCTCTACTTTGATAATTATTCACATCTTGATTCTCACTTTCTTCCTCAAAGTCAACTTCCTCATAAAAATTAGAAGAAGTCATTTCACAACCTCTTGCATCATATGATTCTTCCTCATTATCCCCTTCTTCCCCATTTTTAGGTATACTTTGAGAGATCACCCAATAATTAGAATCATGTGGGGATTGGCATGTTGTGCACCATGGAGCCTCATCAGTCATGTTGACTAATTTTTTTTGCAAAGGGTCAGGGGTTTTTTCATTAGGCCTATCCTTTATTTCTAGGACAGTAGGCTTCCCATCCTTCCATTGTGTGTGCTAAGGAAAATTTTGCAACCTAGGCTACCTATTGAAATTATTTGGAGGAGGCCTATCATTTCCCTAAAAATTATTCTTAGTTTCACTAGGTTTTAAATATTTTAAAGCATTCAGGATTTGTTTCAAGTTATCATCCTCCCTAGGTTTTACATTGGCAGGTTTATCTATTTCCCTTTTTCCAAACCTAGGGGGCTTAGGATCCTCTCTTCTTCCTAGCTTATCTGACACCCTTCTATTTCTTTCAATATTTATAGAAAATGTTTAAGCTTCCTTGATATTTCTAGGGTTTTTATCCCTAAGAAGGTATCCCATCTTGGCATCAATATCATTTAAGTATGTTTCCAAACACACCTTCTCATCTAACCTCATGACTTGGAAGAGCTTATGCATTATCTTTTGAAATCTAACATTAAATTCAAGGACCTCCTCATTTTGGTTTTTCTTAATGTTATTGAATTCATTCAACATAAAACCCTTAATTATTTTATCACCATATTGGTCCTTAAAAAAATTTACAAAATCATCCCAAGAAGTAATACAATCATATGGAAGCCCTCTAAACCAATCCCTTGCATCCTTAGTTAAAGAATGAACAAACAATTTCATGATTATATCCTCATGTTCTATTTCATAATCATCTATCATGTCAATGAACTTTTTTAAATTCTCTTTACATGTAGTAACATTATTACTAGTAAATTTTGCAAGATTTTCTCTAATATTTGTAGGAATCAAATTAGGATAACCAATAATGTTACTAAAGAGAAGTTGTCGGTACCTTTCAACATGAACTGGTCCCCTTTATACTGATCCACTATTTTGAGAAGTGGATACTTTATTGTTCAATGTGTTAGTAGCATTTTTAGCAATCACTGGTGTGACAATAGCAACCTGACTAGAAGAGTTTCCATTGTTAGCATTAGGAATTAAAATAGGACTAATTACATTTGCAGGAGCTAAGGACTACCTAGGAAAATCAATTTTCTTTTTTATTTCCAAAGTAGTAGCCTGAAGTTCTTACTTTTCTAGCTCTTTAGCTAAAATTTTTTTCTCTCTTCTAGCCCTTTCTAAATCATCATCTAATTTGGATGACTGATCTAAAAGGATCCTATCTTTGATAGGCTCATTTATTAAAATCCCTATTGAAACTTGTTTACCCTTATCCTTTGGTATTCTAGGCTCAACCATTTGATAGATAATAGGTTGTTCAACATTGCCTTTTGCACCCTAATAACATTTATAGATTCCAAAGTCAATAAATGCCTTTTTAACTTGTCTGATCTAATTAGGGCTTGTCTCTTTACAACCTCCTTTTCCTTTTCTCTCTCCCTTCTAATGGCAATCCCTTCCTAGATTCTTCTTTCTAGATTAAGATTTTCCTCAAGGATGTCTTCAGAATCTGGGAGAGTTATTTCAGAATCTAAATCTTCATCATGAAATTCTTGTTGTTCATCTCTAGGATTATGTGGGTTTTCAAAAGTAAAAACCCCTCAGGTTGGAGGATCATTTCTTCCTTCTAGGCCTCTACTTTTACTTACTGATCTTCTATTATTTTTAATAATTTTATTTGGGATCACATCCTTATTATATTATGATCATCTCTCTCCTTCTTCTGGAGGAAAATTATATTCCTCATATTGACCTATTCCCAAAGCCACAACCTCTTCATATTCTAATGTATTACCATCTTGACTGGGATGAGCTTGAACATCATTTGTACTTATTTGTTTCCATGTTTGAGCCATGTTTTCAACATTTTCATACTCTCTAGGCTGACAAGCCCTGGAGGTATTTGGAAGTTCTCCTTCCAATTTATCCTCTAGATGATTCTTCATTCTAGTCCTAGTATTCTTCTAACTCATAATCAAAGTTATATGGGATAACCTTTATCTTTATCTTTTACTCAGCACTGTTGTAGAGATTTTCAGAGTCACCACCCAACACAAGTTGGGACTTATCTTACTAACTTAATAGGTTAGATTACTTAATACTTAGGATTTATCAAAGAATGACTTTATAACATAAAAGTGCAAATCTTGCTAAATTTTTAGAATAATGCGCAAAGAAATGGATTGCAAATAACTCTCTTCTTTTCAATGGTTACTGATTGGTTTCGACAAATAAGAAGGCTAGGAGTCTAGCTCAATTTGTACCTACATTATTTTATTGCAAAATTTATAACACCAGAGATCTTCAATTTAGATTTATCATATTTATTTCATCTCTATTCCCCAACAGAGTCACCATTTTATTGGTTCCTCAAAATGGACTTTATGTTTTCAAAAGAAACCAATACATTTATAGTTTTAAAGGATGAGTTAGATCCAAATATTGAGTTCTAAGATGACTGGACTACCTATAGGGACAAGACTTCCCTCTGCACTTATGGCTCTACAAAACCAAGGAGGGTACTCCTAATCCACTAGAAACAAGCCTTACATAAAAAATGATAGACTAGATTTAAAGAATAAAAAATAAATGATAACAAAATACTACATGATAACCATTCATTTATTGATTCTCAATTACCATTAGATGGGACAAAAATTTGTAGGTCACAATACTTTTAAATATTTTGATAGCTTTGTATCAAATTTTAGGAATACAAATAAACCTTATTAGGTACTGATTACTAGCTTCACTACTAGCTAGTCCATTATCCATTGGGTGACATCTTCACTGCAAAATGAGATATATAGACAAATATATTGAGATTTGATTAATATTTATCCTCAAAAAATACTATCACCCTGTGGTGATTCTGATCAAAGGACTCCTAAACTCACACTAATTATTCATATCCTAATGCAAAATTCAAAGAATTAGTGTTATATTCAAAGCTTATTTAATTTGATCTTAGATCAAAGCTAAAAAATATCAACACATACATAGAAAATGATCCATGCAATGAATCTGACAACTCATAATTCAAAGAAAAGTACACAGAGGAGGGATATAAACTCTAGATTTTTATTCAAATTTCCATATCATCTATATGTATACATAATGCTTCAAAAATGAAAAACCATCTGAAAATTGTCTTAAACCAGTAATACTTGCTATTTCTAAAAAATGACCTAATACAGTCTACTATATCCTAGACTCATAAACTTGTCAATAACTATTCAAGTTCCAGTCCTTACAAACTGATCCTAGTAATCCTTTTATAGAATTTAAGGATTGCATACAACCTTCAGATCTTTCTATACAGAAAAAAAGTGTGAATAATATAAGACAAAGAAGGTAAATATAACACCTTCTCGGTACAATTTTACAAAATTGCTCAAAGACATGAGCACCAAAATTTTGTAACAATTCCCAAGTTTAGTTCAACTTCTGCAAGGTGTAGTATTCGTACTTGCTTCAACTGTTTGAGATCCTTTGCACTATTTTCTTTTCTTTTAAGGAGTTGAAGAAGTGCCATCTGTTGTTGCTTCAGTGGATGTCTCTTCTTCTTTGGTAATCTCTGAAGGATATGTTTCTTTCCAAGATGTGTAAATATCTTCCCTTGGCTAATGGAAAGCCAATACTTCATCTCTTTTGGGTACCAACCTATCCCAATCAATAACCACTTGGTGTACTTCACTCCTTACATTAGTAAAATGTATTCTAAGATCTTGCAATATTTCAATTATTTATACACAAGGAGTATGGTCTTCTGTATTCAAAATGGTATTCATTCTAACTGATATCTCTTCATCAATTTGTTCTAACCATTGCTTCGTGTCCTTTATGGTTCCATCTTCTTTGATAAGACTGGGAAACATTTGAAAATTGTCTTGGAAATATCTTGCCCTTAGAACCTCTTCCTTTCTCTTCAAATTCTCTCTCTTGATTTCAAACTCAAGTAGGTCTTTAACAAATTTATAAGTATTTTTTAGTTCTACATCCACAACACACTAATTTTTAATTAAAGAAAATAATGACTGTAATTTATTCTTTCTGGCAACCCACTTATCCAAAATTAGATTTACAGTGTCCTTTTCCTCAAAATAAATCAAGATGTCAACCAATTTTTTAGCAAACTTATAAGTTTCTTTTGGCTTCACATTTGCAACAAATTGCAAAATTGTATCCTTTATTGTTTTCTCATACTTCAACCTCTCCTTTTGTGTTACATCTTCATCATCTATAGGAGGGGGTAGAGGGGAAAGGGGGTATTCAATTATAGGGCTTGAAGAAGAAGGTATAGTAGGGGAAGAAGTAATCTGCAACTGTTCTTATGTTTGGACTAGGCCCTATTCACCTAACCTCTTCTTCTAGTCTACAATTATTTTATCTTTGTCATATACCCCCTATTTTAGTTCCCCATAGGCTTTCAACACTATTTATAGCCTTAAACTAAGTTCCTCTTTCTCCTTGGTTTCCTTTTCAGCCACCTTTGTTTTAAGTTGGGTTGTTGCCACTACCATACCTATTGCCTCAATTAATGAGGTCTCAGTGACCCTTTTTACTATAAGGCTACCTATAAGATCACCCTTGGTAATCTATTTTCCTTTGTTATTCTCACTTTTCTTTAGGTACCACATGACCAAGGCCTATGATCATCACTGAAAGTGACTCCTTTGATAGCCTATTCTTCCTCCTCATTGGTCTTTTGAATTGGTTTTTTCTATATTCTAACAACATCCAAGACCACTGCATCAGTAATGTCCCATTGTAGGAGAATAAGTACTCCTGAATTCTTTACCAATTCTCTCCCCTGTTCTAGAGTGATCTTCTCAAATCTCTCAGTCATTTCTTTCCTGACCTCACTCTCTATGACCTTTATGTCCTTTTGGGGATTTTCCTCTTTCCTCTTTTCACATGTTTCTTGGAACTAACTTAAATGCAATTTCTACAAAAATTACATGAAAGCCCTAGCTTTTACAAAGGCATCATCTACTAGGAACTCATCACATGCCTACTTGATTATAGGTTCCATCTCTTTACCTTCCATTTCTCCAACTGTTAAGTTTGAATTAGGTTTATATGGTAGCTCTGGTACCCCCTCATTTATCTACTCATAGGTCATTAAAAATTGACCTAGAGCTCCCAATTGTTGTCCTTTCTCTGCAACCTCTTGATAATCCATGATGTTTAGAGGTGATTGGGATGAAGAATACTCCTACTCAACATGTAAAGGCCTCTCTTCTAGTCTTTTTTTCTTTGAGGGAGGTGAGGAATCAAAAACTTCCTCAACTGGTTGATCTTGTGGTGAGTCTGGAATCTCTACAATTTTATCATGTCTTTCCACTTGCTATGATGTGGAAGGGATATCTTCTGTTCTTTTTTCTCTTTCATGTTTGTCTGGTCCTGGAACAACCACATTGTATCATGTCTTCTTTTTGACCATGTATTTTCCTTGGGGTAATACTTTAGCAAAATGAAGCTTGATTAACACTAACTTAGCCTTCTCTAGCTCAGTTTGCATGAATTTCTCCTTCTTCTCATTTAGGTTCTAGATAATATCCTCAAAGTGATTCATAAGAGTTTCAATTTTCTTCTCAAAGGGAGTACCATCTTTTAGGGGATCATATCCTTTGTCAAAATGCTAGACAAAGTCTAGTGTCTTCTTGTATACTAGCCACTTCTCCTTCCTAATCTCTAGCTCTTGTATGTTAGGGATATTCCTAATGATATCCTTAGGGAAATTAAAAATGTGATCTATAAAGGAGCATTTGACCTTCTTAAACATCTCATTGTAAAAACCCTCAAGGTTTGTTGTCCTAGCAATTGAGGTAGCCATATGATATGGTAACAATAATTTATCCATATGAGTCCATCCACCTTTGGTAATTAAAAATTGGTGGGCTATTGTGACATTTATGAAAAGAGTTCACCTAGCCTTCCCTATAAGAGTAGTTTCTTGTATTTCCCCCAGTTGTCTTATAAATTCTGCAACACCAATTTTGAGGGGTACTTGATATTATAGTATGAAAGGAGTCCCTCTAAAACCATATAGTCTAATCACTATGGAAATTGGATAGAAGATGAAATCTCCCCAATTATGCACAATCTTGAGGCCCTTAGAAAATTTCTTTGGCCTAATAAGTTCATCCAAGGCCATTGGGATTCTTGGGTTCTCAATAGAAAACAAAGCCCTGATCCTTGCTGCAAAACATGTATCAAAATTCACAAAACTATTCTCGCTCCTATCCCATGTCATGCTGAGGTTCCATAACTATATTGGCATATCCTCACTATGCTTATGTTTCATCAAGTCCATTTCATTTTCAACATAGCTTGCACCTTTGAATAGGAACATATACATTATGAATGAGTACCAACAGAAAGGTCTGTCCACTTTTCTTTTCTAGATTCCTACTAATCCCTCTGGAATTAAATCAAAAATAAAAGGGGAAAAGTCAAATGTAATTGCTAAGAAAAAGTGTAAGATTTGGATCATCATGTACATTAGGTGCACTGGCATTCTCTCTTGAACATCTTCTCTGAAAATCAGGCACAGTGACCAATATACACCCTTTGCTCTTAGGTTAAAATATTCCACATTGAAGAGATGTGTGTGCTCTTGGTCCAATGGTGATCATCCCCTCAATTTTATTGTAGAAATCCTTCAAAGAACCACTCCTAAGATAATCCCTCTGACCATTGGAAATTTATCTCAATTCTTCAAAATCTATTCTCACCAGGTCATTGGAAGGTTCACTTAACCTAAAACATTTCCTGATTTCTTCAGCCGATATGTTTATCAACAGGTTTCCCTTTGCATCCCTAATTACCCTATTAATTGGGTCATAATGTTTTACAACTTGAATCATTATATCTGCATCCATGAAAATATTGGGCACAATGAGTTTTCCTAAGTCAAACTACCATATATTACTAGTGGGAGGGAGAGCATTTCTCTGACTAAACCCTACTCTCAATAACCCTAGACTAGTGATACCAGTGGTGTCATTTGTGCCAACTATGCCAATTCTGGCATCTCTCATATAATTTCCCTTGTCATATAAGCCATCTTCTACCTTAACCCTAGGTTCTTTTGGTATCAAACCTTTGGCCTTCACTGTGTTAGTCATTGAGTGATCCAACAACTCTACGAGGTCCTCCTGTAAACCCCTTGCACTATACTCAACTTTACGAGTCAATTCTTTTCTTGGTGCCATTTTAGGGTTTATATCTCTTTATAATTATGAAATAAAATTATAGAAAGCTTATAAGATACAAGTAGGGATGAAAATTTAGAATATATCAACCAACCTTAGGAGAAAAAACTTAGGAGACTTTAACCAGCTATGCAATTTTCCTTGCCCAGGCTTCTGCAAACTCTATAACTTTATGTTTTCAAAAAATGTGTGAATCTATGATATATTAGCAATCAGAAACACAATCTCTTAGCAATTTACTCCACATGATCCGGCCATAACTTCTCTGAGAAATTTGAGCTATCATAATTCAACAGAAAAATATGTTTTCGCACCATTTTTATCTCAACTTTAAAAATTGTCCATCGATGTTTACTAAAGCACAATCTAATGGCTGTCGCAAGATTGTGATGAGTAAAATATTGTTTATCTCATCCTTACAATCATACGACAATTGTTTGATCAAAATAGATCAATGGTAGATTGATTCTTGTAGTTCTGAGGACCCACTTAACAACCTGGATATACTTGTACCATTAGATCTTTCATACAACGGTGGATTTTCTTCTCTTTTTTGATTGGACATAATGTAACACATCATGGCTTGATAAAAGATCAATGATTTTTGCATGATCACAAAGGATGAAAAGGTTCCTTGTGAAGAAGTGACAACCATTTGATCATCTTTGAGCTGTTAGTCCTTAAAATTAACTAGACCCACCTGACAGGATCCACATCACCACTTACCATGACCAAAAAAGAATGAACACTTGTGCACACCTAGGAGCAAACCCACCCATTTTAAATGCTATGTAGTAAGTAGAATCAATGGTTGTCATATGATCACAAAGGATGAAAATATTCCTTGTGAAGAAGTGACAACCGTCTAATCTTCTATAGACTTTCATTCCTTTAGCACCCTTAGAGATTGGGCCCAGTTAACAAGATCAATGACTGTCACATGATTGCAAGGGATGAAAAGATTCCTTGGGGTCTTGCGATAACCATTGGATTAGAAGTAGATTAAAAGCTTTAGTCCAACATCAAAACCTTAGTGAGATAAAGTATTTAGGACTTAGGGAAATTAATAATGTAATTGGGACTTTAGACTTAGCGAAATTAAAAGTCGGCCTAAGTAAAAGAAAGTATTAGGAACATGACCCCGCCAGATGACATAATTAAAACACATGCATTATAAAACTTAAGTGGCTTGTAAAAGGTAACGTTCAAATAGGTAGATAGAAAAGTGACCCAGGGTTTTCTTCAAAAGGGCAAAAATATTTAGGGTTTTTTCAAACATGGTTTTGAACTAGGGCTTCCTAGATTTCAATGAAAGCTCTAGTAATTTTGTAAGGCATTTAGGGTAATCTTGTAGCAAATTTTCTCAAATTCAAAACAATTGAAAAATACCTTATTTTGTAAAAAGTATGAGACTCATGCTTGAAAACTAAGGTGGCAACACACTTAAAAGTGAAAAGATGCATAAAAGATGTAAAATTACATTTTAATGCAATTATAACCTATAAGGCTCATGGCAAGGGTTAGTGTGGACTGAAAAAGGTTGTCGTTAAACCTTTAAAAGTCTTGAGAAGGGATATTAGGCTCATGTTGTCGAGTTGACAACTTTGGTTTCAACTTGACAAGAAATTTAATCATATTTTGTTGCAACAATCGGTTTGATAATGTTATTAGAAAGTTTAGAATTAGTTATATCAGAATAGTCAGTTTTTATGAGTTAAGAAGTATTTATTAATGTAGATCCACATGAGTAGATAGATGATGGTGGAGTTGGATGTGTAATGAAGGAGTGTTTTAATGGTTTCAATCAATAAAAATAATAATTTCTTTGCATATTGTGGCATTGTCTTGTGAGTACAATTAGAATACTAGTGAATTCAAATGATTGAATAAATGTGACTTTGATTGGGTAATGATGTAGGAATAGTATCTTTTGTTTTTTTTACTTTTTTAAGAAATTATTTATGTGTTTTGATTGTTCTTGAGATAAATAAATTGACTGGCATTTTGGACTATGACTGGTTTAGAGGGGTATAGTCAGCATTTAAAAGTTGGAGTCTTCACAATGAAGTGGCTCTCCCACCCCTATGGTCACTGTGATTGGTAGGAGAGTGTAACAATGTATCATATCCTTGTATTGTATTGTGTTTATGTAGGGATATAAGTTGATGTGTTTGGAAGCCACAAAATGGTGGAGCTTGATAATTGAAGGAGAGCTTTTCTTGGCACCAGTCACTATGGGAATGAATGCCCTTAAGAATAGAGGTATTTGGAGAAGGATTATTGTTGTGGGGATCCATATTGATATGTTTGATAACTAGTTTGATCTGGAATAAGTGTCAAGGTTCCTTTTGAGTAGACCTTAGATAAGTGACCCTAGAAACAAGGGTTTAGCGGCTAGAAGAATGGGTAGGGTTTGAGACCTTAAAACCTTAATATATTTTATTTTTAGACCCTATAAAATATTTTTCTTGGTGGGGAGGTAGGGGAGTATACATATTTATGGTTTTCTTTGTTATTTGGATTGGATTAGGCCTAGTTAGATGTTGGTAGGATGTTCAATCTAGTATATGATCCAAAAGAGTGTACCTTGAAACTTGGGTAAGATTTATAGAACCAAAAAGGGTATCTAAAATAGTAAATATTTTCTTGGGTTTTTTGGGAAGATTTGGAGAAAAGGGCAATTTAGTGACTTGTGAGGGCTACACGCCTAGAAGGCTAATGGTGTGAGTTGGGTAGAATATCATTTGACCAAACTTGGAGGAATGGTGGAACATGGAAAATTGATCATGTTAAGGTGTTCTACGGTGGTAGACCGAAGGTGGAAGACTTATTTTATGATTTGACATATTGGAGGCTCTAGGTACATTGGGAAGCCTAGATAGTGAATCCTTGAGTGGATGTATGGTGTCAAGAGAAGTTGGAATAAGAGATCAGAGGAAGTGAGTTTGTTCAAAATGTCTAAGGTGTTGGTTGTCTAAAGTCAAAGCACTCTATTTGACCCTTGAGTTGAGACTAACTCCTTGAGTGAGTTCCAAGACACTTGTAGAATCATTAAGTTGATTTGGGTTCCTTTGGGGGATAGTAGAGGTCTCTAGATCAAGCGGTATCAGAGCCCAAAAAAGGGTCTAGGTTTGGGGTGAAGAAGATCTAAGATTTTGAAGACTTAGAGTCCTTTGTTGATTCTTGGAGTTGAATCATCCTCCAAGAGTGTACCAACATGGTGACTCTATGTTGGATAGATCTTGGATTGAAGGTGAGTTCAAAGGTTGTTGATTGAAGAAGATTTGATAGTAGGTATGGTAGTCATCATTGAATAAAATTTCAATACAAGGTGCATTCAAAGGTTATCCATATTCAAGACACAATGCAAATATAGGGCTGAAGTATGCAAAGTTGTCATTTCTAGTGGTTCTCTTACTAATATTGTTTCAAATGAGATGGTTTACAAGTTGAACTTGGAAACAATAGTACATAATACACCTTACAAAGTATATGGGATAAGAAACGATTAGTGGATTGATATTAAAGAAAAATAATATGTTTCCTTCAGCGTTGGTTCATATTTTGATACTTTTTTATGTGACATCATGCCTTTGAATTATTGTCATATAATCTTTGGTAGAGTATGGAAAATTTATTTTAAAGCCCTATATAATGGAAGAGAAAATATATATTCTATTAAAAAATGGGAAAATTTTTGTGATGAGTTCACTACAGGATAATGAGGTAGCATGGGGAATGTCAAGGACATGGTTGATGGGAAGAAAAGAGTTCCCAAGGCATAGGGAACATGCAGAAAAAGACAAAATATAGACTTGTTTAAGGAATAATGATGGTGCTTTGGAGCAAGCAATCATGAAGAATGTAGATTCAAATGTTGAGGCTGATGTAAGTGGTCCATCTGAAGGACAAGAACAAAGGATATAGTAGATAGGTTGCAAAGAGAATGGTGAATCTCATGGTATAGAGGTTCAAAAGATTGGAACAAAGGTAAAGGATGAACATGTTGATGAAGACAAAGAAGAAACAAATCTTGAAGAGGAAGGGATGATACTAATTGGAACTATTTTGTGTCCATTGGAGATTGGGAAATTTTTTTTCAATAGGACAGTCAAGGATGATAATGAAAAGACAACCACCAAGGGAATGGTTAAATACCAAGGAAGATGCCAAGATGCTAATGAGAAGTTGCTGATAGGGGTGTCAAAGAAGGAGGATATAATGATGATGAAGGATCAAGAGAACACTAATCTAAGCATGGGGCTACAATATACTAATGTAAAGGTATTGCATTATTTTTGGGTACTAAGTCTGATTTTGTTGCAGGTGTATCCTATTGTGGTAAAAATTTATAGCATGGTGAGGTTGATAAGGTTGTGTCAGAGTCCCATAGTGGTAGGGTTATGTTATTGCCTTTTCTTTCTCTTGATTTGGTCACTAGATCCTAAGAACAAGAGGAAGAAAAGTGTTGGAAATATAGATGTAGTAACTGAGAGGGGGCGTGAATCAGTTAACCACAAAAATATTACCACTGATCCCTTAAATATCTTAACAAATTATTTACTGTGCCACCCGGTAAATATACAAAGAAATGCTGAAAACTTGATCCTTGAAGTGTGTAATAATTAAACTGTTCTTAAGCATTCATCACTAATTAACTTACATGAATAAAGAAAATAACATGAACACAAGAGACACTAGATTTACCATGGAAACCCAATATGGGAAAAACCACCAATGTAACTAGTTACTATTTTTCACTCTTCTGAAGTGATGCCCGGTTAGAAGCCAACCTAGTAAAAGGTTACAAAACACACTATTAGGTGTGACCTTGTTAGAGGATTTAATCACCCTACTAGGAGTGGCCTTGTAAGAGGTCTTGAAACAATTCAATAGAACTGTTACCTTGTTAGAGGATTTACAAAATGGTTGTTAAACCAACTCGGTTAAGAGATTTGATATCACTGCTACAATTGCTAGAGAGTAACAATGAAATGACCTGCAACTGAATTGCTGAATATAGATCTCTGTTCTGTTTCACTAGATCCTTACTAATCAATTAAATCTTTTCTGCTCCTCAAGGATATCTGACCATCCTTCAAAATTCACACACACCTTTCTTTAAAATGATTTCTGCATGCTGTGTATCTTTTATTCACTATTTGACCTTCTATATATATGCCATTCTAGATTGTCAAGTCGGCACTAATAATTATTATAACAGTTAGCTGGGATAAACAAAATGTAATAAAAAAATTATTTGAAAGGGCCGACCTTGCTCGGTAATGATTAATCCTGAAAAAATTTCCTTCGGTGATCGAGAGAACTCGATAACCACAGTGAGTTTTGCAACATCCTTTGGAGACCGAGAGAGCTCGGTAACCACTGATTTTCCTTCGATAATCGAGGAGTCTTAGTTAACACTGTTACCCTATCATGTTTCCTTTAAACACCCAAGAGAACTCGGTAGACACTAAAAATTGCCTAGCTGATCGACTGAGCTCGGTAGATACTGAGAACCGCTTAGCTGACCGATTGAACTTGGTAGATACTGAGAACCACTTAGCTAACCGACTGAACTTGGTGGATACTAAGAATGATAACTGATATGACATTTGTGTGACATCAAAGACAACACATAGCTAATCCAACAATGTCCTTCAGACAATTATATCCAACAATCTCCCTCTTTGGCATTGATGGTAACACAACATGTCATAGAACAATGAAATTTCACAGAGAAACCAAGAGTAAGAAACATATCCTTAGCTCCATTCTGATTCTCATCATCTTTAACCTTCTTTCTCTGACTAAGAACTCTCCCTCTTAACTTCTCAAATTATTCTTCTTAGAAATTTCTTGAAATGACAACAAACTCTCCCTCTTTGACAACACATGCCAAAGACAACTTACACAGTTTCAGTAAATATCAATGTACCTTATGTACTGATTCATATGCAATGATTCCCTGACTATGCTGCATCAACTAATTGATCTTCAACATGTTCTGGTTGATGCATTACTAAAACTTTATTTAGTGAACCTCGAACAAGGGAGTGACCCCTAACTTGCCTCTTAGATATAAGAATGCATCCTTAGGTAGTGGTTTGGTGAAGATATCTACAATTTATTCTTTTGTATGAATATATTCCAATCTGATTTCCTTGTCCTACACCAATTCTCTGACAAAGTGATATTTAATTGCAATGTGCTTGGTTTTGGAATGCATTACTGGATTCTTTGAAATATTTATTGCACTTGTATTATCACAAAACATAACAACTAGTTCTTTGATCTCAACCTTCATGCCTTCCAAAAGTTATTTAAACCATATAATATTAGAGTAGTTTACTATTGCAGCAACATACTCTGCTTCTGCTGTGGATTGGGATGTGTAGTTTTGCTTTTTACTAGTCCAAGATACTAACCTCTTGCCAAGAAAGAATGCTCCACCACTTGTACTCTTTTTGTCATCAATGTTTCCTGCCCAATCATCATCAGTAAACACTTTTAAATCTAGATTTCCTCCAAATTTATACCACAAGCCATAATCTTCAGTTCCCCTTAAATACCTTAAGATTCTTTTGATTTCCATCATGTGATTTTCTCTGGGTTTAGCTGAGAATCTTGCCACTATTCCAACTGCTAAGGCAATATCAGGCCTTGTGTGTACTACATACTGTAATTTTCCAATTATTGATCTGTATAAGGTATGATCTACTTCTTTTGAATTATCATCTTTGGTAAGCTTCAGTCTAGTACACATGGGTGTACCAACTGGTTTTGAATCTTCCATACCAAATTTCTTAAGTATTTCCCTGATATATTTAGACTGAGTAATGTAGATACCATTTTTGTTCTGCTGAATCTGAAGTCCAACAAAGAATTTTATCTGACCAAACATAGACATTTCAAATTCTTTGTTCATAAGCTCTAAAAATTCTTTGCACTGATCATCATTTCCTATAAACATAGTATCATCCACAAATATTTCTGCCAAAATAATTTTGTTATCTGATCCTTCTTTGATGTATAAATTGCTATTGTCATTAGCCCTTTTGAAATCAATCTGAGTAAGATAGTTATGTAATCTTTCATACCATGCTCTAGGAGCTTGTTTCAGACCATACAATGCTTTGTGTAATTTACAGACCATATCCCTTTTGTGTGGATCAATAAAACCTTTAGGTTGCTCAATGTAGACTTCTTCCTCAAGAATACCATTGAGAAAAGTAGATTTGATATCCATCTGATATACCTTAAATCCTTTATGTGTTGCATATGCAATTAAAGTCCTCACACCTTCTAATCTTGCAACAAGAGCAAAAGTCTCTCCATAATCTATTCCTTCTTCTTGAGAATATCCTTTACATACCAATCTTGCTTTGTTTCCTGATACTTGACCAACTTCATTCAACTTATTTCTGAATACCCATTTTGTCCCAATTACATTTTTAGCTTTAGGCCTAGGTACAAGAGTCCATGTCTTATTTTTCTCTATTTTCTCTATTTCTTCATTCATAGCCTCAATCTAAATTTCATTTTCTAATGCATCCTTGACATTTTTAGGCTCAAAATCAGCAAATAAACATGTACCTTTTAGTTTACTTCTTGTCATAGTACCATCTGATCTGTTTCCAATAATCTAATTTGGTTTATGATGCTTTCTGACGTACTTGGCTAATATAGGTTCCTTGCTTCCTGAATGAGTTACATTGTCATCTTCTTCATCTTTAGGTTTAGATTGCTTAGGCCCGATAGATACTTGCTCAGTAGCTTCAGACTGAGACTCGATACTTTGTGACTCGGTCTGAACTTCTTCTTGTGACTCAATCTAAACTTCTTCTTGTGACTTAGTTACTGTACTGGGCTCGGTAGATGTAGTCTCCTTACATGTGTCAGGCAATGTATTAGGTTCAATGTAAACAAATTTTCTATAGTCCTCTGGTTCCTTTTTGCTTTCTTCTTCAATCTTTTCTGCAAACTCATCAATTCTCACATGTGCACTTTCTATGATTTTGTGAGTAGACAAATTTAGACATCTATATGCCTTACTTTTGCAAGAATATCCCAAAAATATCCCTTCATCACTTTTTACATCAAATTTCCTTTTCTAGATTCTTTTAAGATGTAACATATACTACCAAATACTTTTAGGTAACTTACATTTGGTTTGTAGCCATACCATAGCTCATATGGAGTCTTGAATGTGTCTTTTATCAGCTGTACTTGGTTCAAGGTATGAACTGTAGTGCTGATAGCTTCCTTCCAGTATTTCATAGCAATGTTCTTTTCAATCATTAGAGTCCTTGCATAGTCCATGATAGATTTGTTCCTTCTTTCGGCTATTCCATTCTGCTCAGGAGTTCTCAGGGCTGATACCTGTCTTTTGATTCCTCTTTCAATGTAGAAATTATTGAATTCATGGGAGATGAATTCACCACCTCTGTCTGATCTCAAACATTTTAATCTTTTTCCTATTTCCTTTTCTACTCTTGCTAAATACCATTTGAACTTCTCAAATGCTGCAGACTTTTCTCTTAAATACATAACAGTCATCATTCTAGAATAATCATCAACAAAGAGAATAAAGAATTTTTCTCCAGTATAGCTCTCAATTCCAATAGGTCCACATAAATCAGTATGCACAATTTCCAAAATATCTTCAGACTGATAGTTTTTACTTTTGAAACTAGACTTTCCCATTTTACCAATTTGACAATTCTTGCATAGACCAACATCAGGTTTCTTCAAAGTAGGAATACCTCTTACTTTCTTGAATTTGCTTATTTTCATCATGTTGTCAAAATTTACATGACATAACCTTTTGTGCCATAACCAACTTTCTTCAATTTGAGAAATAAAACATGAGTAATCACCAAGATCAAGATAAAATAGGTTACCTTTGGTTTGTTTGCCTAATCCTATCAGTTTTCCTTTGTCATCCAGCAGTCTTTCTTTTTCATTCATGAATTCAACCTTGAATCCAATGTTGATTAGCTATGCTACACTTAGAAGATTATGCTTTAGTCCTTCAACCCAATATGCATTATCACATATAAGTTCTTTGGTTAATGAAATTTGTCCCTTTCCTTTTATACTACAGGGTTCATTGTTTCCACACCTGACATTACCACCATCAAAGTTTTCAAAGTATTCAAACTTGGCCCTGTCACCAGTCATATGATGTGAACATCCACTGTCTATAATCCATGTATCATTCTTTCTTATATGAGAGATAAGTGCCATCTCATCTTCATCATTATCAGATTCATCTTTTACAGCAATGAAAACAATTTCTTCTTCACTATCATCCGAATCTTTAGCTAAGAAACATGTTTTCTTACCTTTATCCTTGAATGATTTGAAATTTTTCTTTCCATTGTACTTGTAATTTTTCTTCTCATCTTTTCTTTGCTTCTTTGGACACCTAGCTGCAATATGACCAATTTCTTCACATGAAAAATAGATTAAGGGAGTTTTACCTTTTTATCTTCCTCTGCCTCTTGAATACTTCTTTGCAAGTAATGCTTCAATAACTTCAAGATCGCTATCAGAACTTTCCTCTGATTCTTCTTCACTTTTTGATTGGATTTTCTTCCCTTTCTTGAGTGAAAGTTTGGCCTCAAAAGCTGATTCAATATTTTTAGAAGTTGGAACATAGTTGTCATAGTTATCTAGTTCAAAGGCTGTCAATCTTCCAACTAAGGCATCCAAAGTTATATTGTGATTTTCTTCACATCTTCTTTCTTGATTAGCAGAAACTCTTATTGCATAAATAGGGAGTAATGTTCTAAGAACCTTAATTATAACCGTTTCATCATCAATTTTTCCTCTAGAAGCTCTGATTGCACTAACACTTGTCTTGATCCTTTCAACATATTTTGCAATGTTTTCTTCTTCTCTCATTTTCATTTGATCAAACTATCCTCTTAGGCTCTCTACTTTGGCTCTCTTCACATTGTCATCACCGCCATAGATTTTATTCAGCTTGTTCCACATTTCATGAGCAGTTGTGTAGTCTTTGATTTGATCAAATTATTCATAGCTAAGAGCTGATGCAATGCCTATCATCATAGTGTTATGGTTCTTCTTTTCTGCAATGTCTTCAATAGTTAATGTGCCAGTAGGAATTGTATATTCTTGATCAATATATTTACATCCTGAATCACAAATGGAAGCCAGATGTAATCTCATGAGACCTTGCCATGTTGAAAAGTTATTTCTATTAAGCCTTGGGATTTCTCTTTTGTAAGACATCCTGATCTTTAGCTTAGGTCCTTGAAACCCTTCCTATAAGCACCAAAAGCTCTGATACCAATTGTTGGAAATATAGATGCAGTAATTGAGAGGGGGGGTGAATAAGTTAACCACAAAAATATTACCACTGATCCCTTAAATATCTTAACAAATTATTTACTGTGCCACTCGGTAAATATACAAAGAAATGCTGAAAACTTGATCCTTGAAGTGTGTAATAATTAAACTGTTCTTAAGCATTCATCACTGATTAACTTACATGAATAAAGAAAATAACATGAACACAAGAGACACCAAATTTACCGTGGAAACCCAATATGGGAAAAACCACCAATGTAACTAGTTACTATTTTTCACTCTTCTGAAGTGATGCCCGGTTAGAAGCCAACCCGGTAAAATGTTACAAAATGCACTGTTAGGTGTGACCTTGTTAGAGGATTTAATCACCCTGCTAGGAGTGGCCTTGTAAGAGGTCTTGAAAAATTTCAATAGAACTGTTACCTTGGTAGAGGATTTACAAAATGGTTGTTAAACCAACTCAGTTAAGAGATTTGATATCACTGCTACAATTGCTAGAGAGTAACAATGAAATGACCTGTAATTGAATTGCTAAATATAGATCTCTGTTTTGTTTCACTAGATCCTTACTGATCAATTAAATCTTTGCTACTCGTCAAGGATATCTGACCATCCTTCAAAATTTGCACACACCTTTCTTTAAAATGATTTATGCATACTCTGTATCTTTTATTCACCACTTGACCTTCTATATATATGCCATTCTAGATTGTCAAGTCGACACTAATAATTATTATAACAGTTGGCTGGGATAAACAAATTGTAATAACAAAATTCTTTGAAAGGGTCGACCTTGCTCAGTAAACATTAATCCTGAAAAGATTTCCTTCGGTGACCGAGAGAACTCGGTAACCACAGTGAATTCTACAACATCCTTTGGAGACCGAGAGAGCTCGGTAACCACTGATTTTCCTTTGATAACCGAGGAGGCTCGGTTAACACTGTTACCCTATCATGTTTCCTTTAGACACATAAGAGAACTTAGTAGACACTAAAAATTGCCTAGCTGACCGACTGAGCTCGGTAGATACTGAGAACCGCTTAGCTGACAGATTGAACTCGGTAGATACTGAGAACCACTTAGCTAAATGACTAAACTCAGTGGATACTGAGAATGATAATTGATATGACATTTGTGTGACATCAAAGACAACACATAGCTAATCCAACAATGTCCTTCAGACAATTGTATCCAACAGAAAAGATGATGTAGAATGAAATCACATCATGCAAACATCAAGGAAGTATATGAGAAAATAGGAAATAGGTGTGGACAATAGGATTAAAGTGTGGATAGGCACGGTAAGGTTGATGGTGCAGTCTAAAGGAATTCAAGGACCCAAGAGAGCATGGAACATCAAGGGACAAAGTACACATGTACACAAGAACTTAAAGGACATGGAGATCCATTTTCTAAGGTTTCTTTTGTAGGACTTTCCAAGAGGACTTGGAAATATATCAAGGTTAGGAGTATGCTGCAGGAGCACCAAGGTCAACTCCCGAGCAAGGCAAGTACACCAGGGTAATTTTGGATCCTTGGGTGATGGGAAAAGACCATCTAAGGTCAATTTTCATTGTAATGGACCATGATTGGTCATTTTTTGTTTTTACATCATATTTTGTAATGATTGTGATCATTGGTTAATAGGATCACAAATGATGTTATGTAAGCCATTGAATGGCACGAGGGTTAACTATGTACCCTTGGGGTCACTTAATGGATCCAAGGTCAAATGTAAAGGTCAAGGACCTAGAAGGATACCTATTTTTTTTATATGGCCATTAATTCCATTAAAATATGTAAATGCACTCAAAAGTGCAAAGATGCACAAAAGATGTAAAATTGCACTTTAATGCAATTATAGCCTATAAGGCTCATGTGGGGGGTTAGTGTCAATTGAAAAGGTTGTATTTAAACCTATAAAAGTCTTGAGAAGGGATATTAGGCTCATTTTGTTGAGTTGAAAATATTGGTTGTCAACTTGACAACAACTTTAATCATATTTTGTTGCAACAGTCGGTTTGAGACTATTATTAGACAGTTTAAAATTAGTTATATGGGAACAATCAGTTTTTAGGAGTTTATAAGTCTTTATTAATGTAGATCCACATGAGTGGACATATGATGCTAGAGTTGGATGTGTAATGAAGGAGTGTTGTAATGGTTTCAATCAATAAAAACAATAATTTATATGCACACCGTGGCACTGTCCCGTGAGTATAATTAGAATACCAGTGAATTCAAATGATTAAATAAATGTGACTTTGATTGGGTAATGATGTAGCAATAGTGTCTTGTGATTTTTTTACTTGTTTAAGAAATTATTTCAGTGTTTTGATTATTCTTGAGACAACGAAATTGACTGGCACTTGGGACTATGATTAGTTTAGAGGGGTAAATTTAGCATTTAAAAGTTGGAGTCTTCACAATGAAGTGACTCTCCCACCATTGTGGTCACTGTGATTGGTGGGAGAGTGTAAAAATGTATTATATCCTTGTATTGTACTGTGTTTTTGTAGGGATATAAGTTAATGTGTTGGGAAGCCACAAAATGGTGGAGTTTGTTGATTGAAGGAGAGCTTGTCTTGGCACCATTGACTATGGGAATGAATGCCCTTAAAATGGAGGTATTTGGTAATGGATTATTGTTGTGGGGATCCGTATTGATAGGTTAGATGAACTGGTTTGATCTGAAATAAGTTGCAAGGTTCCTTTTGAGTAGACCCTAGATAAGTGACCCTAGAAACAAGGGTTTGGTAGCTACAAGAATGGGTAGGGGTTGAGACCTTAAAACCTTGATTATATTTTATTTTTAGACCTTAGAAAAGACTATTTCTTGGTTGGGAAGTAGGGGAGTGAACATATTTATGAGTTTCTTTGTTATTCAAATTGGATTAGGCCTAGTTGGATGTTGTTAGGATATTGGATCTGGTATATGGTCCAAAAGAGTGTACCTTGAGACTTGGGAAGGATTTATGGAACCCAAAAGTGTATCTGAAATAGTAAAGAGTTTCTTGGGTTGTTTGGGAAGATTTGGAGAAAAGGGAAATTTAGTGACTGGTGAGGGCTACAAGTCTAGAAGGCTAATGGTGTGAGTTGGGTGGAAGATCATTTGACCAAACTTGGAGGAATAGTTGAACATGGACAATTGATCATGTTAAGGTGTTCTATGGTGGTAGAATGAAGGTAGAAGACTTATTTTATGATTTGACATATTGGAGGTTCTAGGTGAATTGGGAAGCCTAGATAGTGAATCCTTGAGTGGACATATGGTGTCAAGAGAAGTTGGAATAAGATGTCAGAGGAAGTGATTATGTTCAAATTGTATAAGGTGTTTTTTTTCTAAATTTAGAGTGCTCTATTTGATCCTTGAGTTGAGACTAACTCCTTGAGTCAATTCCAAGACACTTGTAGAATTCTTAAGTTGAGTTGGGTTCCTTTGGAGGATAGTAGAGGGCTCTTCATAATGATGGGCCAGAAATAGATATGAGAAGGATGGAGGGAGCTTATGATTTTCAAGCACTATAATATTGTGATTACCAAAGTTAATGGTTTGGGATATAGAAACATAAGGTGATTGCACAATTTAACAAATGGAATGGTGTCCAAAGGAATGCATATGTGAAAAGAATTTAAAAATCATTTTTTTCATTTTAATATCTTTAATTTTGATAAAGATAAAGGGTCAATTTTAATAGGATTTAGATAAGATATACTTATGATAAGAAATACCAATTGTGATAAGGGATGATGAAAGAAAGAATTGGATAAGATAGTGGATATTGTTTGAAGGGTTTGATAGGACATATGATGGTCATGGAGATCTCCAACCTTGTCAAGATTAAAGTTGGAAAAGGGAATATGGATATAGATAGGGTAAATGAAGGATGATTGAGGATGAAGGTGTTGGCATTAAGCATGATTGTCATTAGTGACAACACTTATTCTAAATAGTGCATATCGAGCAGAACAGTACATACCAAGCAGAGCAGATCTTACCGAGTAGAGAAGAGCTTATTGAGTAGAGCTTACAAAGCAGAACAAAGCTTACCATGCAGAACAGTGCATAGCGAGCTCACAAAGTTTCATAGTGTTTACCGAGTGCTGCACGGTTAAACAGGAAATTTATTTTCTACTGAGTAACACTTTATCTATACGGTCTCTAGTATTTAATGAGTTTGAAACTATGACCGAGTGGTTGGTATGGACCGAGCTTCCACTTCTACTGAGTGCATGATGATGCCGAGTAACGCAGTGGATGTCGTGTATCAGAAAGTCACCGAGTTAGTTTGCAGTAACCGTGTAACTATATTGGGGCTGACTTAGTAATATTTGTGTTTACTTGTTTAATAGCTAACTTTGTAATTGTTTTGGAATTGACTTAGATTGATATATAAACAATGTTTTATGTCATATCCAAAAAGGAAGAAAAAGAGAAGTATGAAAAAGAGAGAAAGGCAGAGATAAGTGAATTACAAAGGGCTACAATAGTATAAGAAGTAGCAAAGATCTATCCATCATAGAAGGTGATCAGTACATCAGAGAATCTCAATCAACAAGTACAGTTGCAAGTAAGAGATCTTCTATTTCATCCTAACAGGTGAATCAGCTTGAAATCCTTTAACCGGGTAGACTTAACAGTCTTTGTAAAAATCTCTTAACCAAGTGCATACTTCATTGTATGTTTGTAAAACCTCTAACAAGGTGGACCTAGCAGTCCTTATTACTCCTAATAGGGCAGATCATTAGAAGTGATCATTGTAAGCCTTAACTGACAAACTTTATAGTGTAGTATTGAAGTTTTGTGCGTATCATCCCCACCCTAGTTTTACTTTCTACTTTGAAGGTTTCTGGGTCACCAAATCTCTATGTTCTAAGTGTTATAAATGTTTTATTCTTTCTGTTACTCATGCATGCAGTTAGATTATCAATCTAATATTATTAAGATTTGAATCTGTTAAAAGTTTTGAAGTTACTGATTCACCCCTCCCCTCTCAGTAACCTCAATATTTCCAACAATTGGTATCAGAGCTCAGTGGATCTCAGAATAAAGTTTGACAGCTTGAGAAAAGATTCAGGACAATGGAGATATTTAGACTAAACAAAGTAATTGAGAATGAAAAGCTAGATCTGGAAATGTCCATAACTCAACTCAAAGAAGCAAGAGAGCATATTTCTCTTTCCCTAAAAAGAAGGAAGGAACTTGCAAATTAGATCAATGACCACCAATATGTTGAAGAAAAGATTGAAGACTTTTTCCCTTCAAGTAGCTCAGATGAAGCAAACAATGCAATCAAAGAACTTCTAGAAAAGAGTGGATCTCTGCAAGAAGAAGTGAGAAAATTGAAAAGAGAACAGGAAATTCAGTCAACAAGATTCTGTGAAGTCTTGGAACAAAGAAACAAGATGAAAGATGAAATAGATGGAAAGAAAAATGAAATCCAGAATAAAAATCTTCAGCTAGAAAATCTTATTGATCAAATCTCCAATGCAAATGAAGAAATCTTGACTCGAAGATCAAAAAATGAAAATATGAGAGAAGAGCTGAGATCTGAAAAGAAAATCAATTTAAGAGTGATGAGTGAGCTAGATGCTGAAAGGAAAATCAATGAGAGAATATTGAAATCTCAAGAAGATATGAATCAGGTGTATGAATGAAACCTTCATAGGAAGAAAGGAAAAGCAGGACTTGGATACAAAGAGGAAGGTGAATCCTCCAAACAAGGTACTCAAAAGAATCAAAAACCTACCTGTAATCACTGTGGAAAAATTGGTCATACTTCAAACAAATGTTGGACCAATGGAAAATGCTACAATTGCAATCAGCTTGGTCATAAAGCAAATGAATGCAAGGAGAAACCAAGATTTAAAGGCATATGTCACAAATGTAGCAAACAAGGTCATAAGGCATCAGAATGCAGAACTAAAACACCCAATCTAGCGGAACAAATTATTAAAGCAATGTTTGGTTGGGATTACAACACTTGGTGTAGATGTCATTACTGTGGAGAATATGGACACATTGGCATGAATTGTGTAAGGTACCACTTGAGAAAAAGGGATTCTACCATAAGATGTTATAATTGCACTAAGCTTGGTCACATAGCTAAAAACTACATGAATTTAGGCAAAATTGAAGATGAAAAGAAAGCAAAAGAAAATAACATTAGGAAGTAGATGAGACAGAAGTGGATTCCTAAACCTATTGAGAAAACCAATCCTGAAGTCACTAATGAAGGGAGTGGCTCTATGAGCTCTAACTAGTCTCCAACAAAGCACTAGAACTATATTTTCATAGACATATTCCAAAACAGTTCCTAAACTAAAAGGAAGACAGATCCAAATCAGTATGCAAGATATAGTAGGATCACAAGAAGGTCGGTATCAGTTACCACCGCATAAGGTCGGGAGTAACCTAACTTCATTTGGTTACCGAGTAAGGTCGGAGAAGTATGAATTCATATGATCACCGAGTTGCGGAGTCTTCACTGAGAAATTAATTCATAGTGGATGATAGCCTGTCTAATTCAATACCCTAATTTGTACTGAGCATTAATGACAAAATTTTAACAAAAGGAGTGAAATCAAGTTCACTATTCACCGTGAACAAAAGTCTCCTAGTGCAATCAAGCATTTCAAAGCATATTTCAGCAAGATATTCTCTTTCCTCAAAGAATTTACTATGTTCACCAAGCTATCATGGCATCATCCAGTGCTGAAGTGAAGAAAGATTCAGAAATGTTGGTTCATGGAGAATGGAAAGCACCAGATTTCAAACTCATGCCCACAGTTGTCAGAACCCTAGACCCGAGTGGAGCTCAATCTCAGATCCCTCCTAAGGTACTCCTTATTAATGATATTCACAGTCATTTTAAGTGTACAATTCAAGATTTTGGAACCCTAGAGATAGATACTATTCGTGAGAAACTATGTGTTGATGGTGTTCTCAAACCGGAGCATCAACATTTGGAAGATAAGGGTTTAGTTCACATCACACACTTGCCTCGAAGCTTTTAGATAAAATGGGTTAGATATATTCTCAGCCAAGTACATGAAGGTAAAATATGGCTTGAGCAACCAGTAGAGATTATGAAGAAGATGATTCACCAAATCACTGGTCTTCCCATGCTCGACAAGGCAAAATCTACAAAAACCCTAGGTTGGACGGATCTGGAAGAGAAAACCCTAGCTGAGTGGGATGGTAGAGGTATGAAGATAAGCAGAATTACTCATGTAGAATTGAAGTTTGGTATACATATCATAGCTCACAAGATATACAGTTCAAGTCGGTAGAATAGTGTTTCGTGTGAAGCAGTTGACCTAGCGTATAAAATTGTAAAGAACAATCTGTCATTTGACCTAGCAGATCTTTTGTTGAAATAGTTCAACAAGAACATGGAGAGCATCCAAACCTCAAAGAACAATCCATGTAAGTTTGGCTCACTCTTGGTTTTTTTATTTTTCTATGCTCAAAAGTTTTTCCCATCAAAAGGCACAGTAGTATGGAGAAAAGATGTGCCGGTTCTTTATCAAATGAATGAATACATTTTAGAAATGGGTGACAATTTTGAAAGCATAATGGATAACTATTTTGAATCATTTAAAGAGAAAATGAACAATAGACTCTGGATTCCATAGAAATTGGTGGAAGATTACAAAGATGATATTTGTTTCATGGTGGACTGTGATAATCTGTATATACAGGTAGCAAAACCAAGGATTGTACATGTGAAACCTCTTCCCTATGAGGTAAATATTGATGAAACCAAGAATATTATTGAAGCCCTAATTAATCAACTTGTTAATCCAAAGGCACCATATTTTGGGACATATGAAGAAGCTAAGGAGAGAATTGAGCTTAGTATAAAGCTTCCACAGGTGGTTAACAAAGGAAGAAAGAGGATGGCCAAAATACAAGCTAGCACACCTCTAATGTCAACCGAGGAAAAAGGAGAGGACTTTGAAGAAGAAGAAGAGAAAAAGGATGAGGAGGAAGAAGAACAAGTACCAACAAAGAAGAAAGGAATAGTAATTATCACCAAGGCACCCAAGAAACCCTCTGTAGTATTTACAAGAAGGAGTGCAAGAGGCAAGGTAGGCAAAGACAGTGAAGAAATAGTATTCAAAAGGCCTCCTCCTTCATTAAAAGAAAAGATCAAGGATATGAGAGAAGGATCTGGAATTGCAAACTTCAAATCTCTCAAATATGAAATTAGATCGGAGGAAGGGTAGCAGGAAATTGCAGATGCTGTTGTCGAGAAAATAGGAAAATGGAAATACTTACCTGAAGAGATAGCTTCTCAAATCCCAAGAATTTTGCTGAACAAAATTAAGTTGAGATGGTCCAATGTAAGACAAACTGTCATGGACATCTATGCTCAAACCTTGAGGCAATTAATGCCAAGTTTGAAAAATGCTGAAATTAATAAGTCATTGATAGATAATGAAAATAAGTTGACACTCAAATTCAACAGTTGTTTGATTTTGATTGAAGATATTGAGTCGGTTGTGAAGAGTGCCACTGCCACATGGAAAAACATCTATAATCTTCACAAACCAAGTGCCGAAACTATGATAATCAAGGATATTGATGATGACAGTGATGAACATGAAGAAGATACTGAGGTAGACAAGCAAAGTGATGAGGAAGATAATATTGTTCAGATAGCTACAGAAGTCATTGCCTCACTTCCTCACTCTCCAGCAAAAGTTTCTACACCTAGCACATAGATAACTTCAAGTATGATTGTGACAACTTCCATAGATACATCAAATGTCAAATCATCACTAGCACAACTCAATGTATCATCGACAGAAATGACTACCACCTCTTTTACCGAGTTGCAGTCTCCTGTATCTACTTCAGTACCTACTTCCATATCAAGTTTTCTAGCAGTAAGTACCTCAATTTTGGATACTTCAGTAAGTATTTAAATTTTTGATTCTACAATTGTGAATACTTTAGTTTTGAGCCCTTCAAGTATTCTAGTCGGTAGTTTATCATTTTTCATAGCTAGTCCTACAATGTCTACAATAACTTCTACAAAGGCATTAAGTGCAATAACAGTTGATCCTAAGGCTCAACCGAGTACAAGATTTTTGAGTAAGAATGTAAAAGAGGATATAGACTTAGATGAGGAGATAGAGATTCCAAAATTAGACTTTGCAAATCTTTCAGCAGACCAAATGCAAAACATTGGTGAACTCCTCCAAAAGAAAGCAAAGTAGAAGAAACTAAAAGAAGAAAGGGACAAGGAATATAAAATTATTGAAGATACAAAGGATATTTTGTTAGAAGCATTAGGTATTAAAGTTGATTCCTCTCAACATATTTTGTTACAGTTAGCTGAGGCAGTAAACAAGTTCCATGACGATTCCTCTACGTCAGAAAAGATTCTTGAGAAAGTCGAGAATAAGTTTGACAATAAAGTGCTTGAGCATGTTGCTCAGCATATAGCTATTAATCAGGTAGAATTATCTTCAATTTTGACAGATATTGAGTCCTCCTATTCCAATGTTACCTCACTTGTTGCTAAGCTATGTAATGTTGCCAAGTTCGCTAAGGAAGTCAAGGATAAATTGAATAAGATTGATGAGGATCTGAAGGACAGTGTACAAAAGTTGCAACTTGAACCTAGTTCAAGCTCTACACATCATATGAAAATCACATTCCTATCAAATAGGTAGTTAGAATTATTTAAAAAAGATACAAAGATCTGGTCAACACTACTAGATATTCAGAACATGATCCTTCCCATCATGGACATAATGCAAAAGCACATTGTTCACTCAAAAGCATTACTCCATGAAAATCAATTTTCCATTGCAGATCACATGATTGAACTCTCTGCAGAAGTCCAAATTGCACTCCAAACATGCAAGATTCTACAAGAGAATTGGGACAAAACTCTGGCACTAATCATAAAGGTACATTCTGATTTTCTTTCACATTTTGGATTCTCCCTGTAAAATACTTATATATACACCTTTGGCATTATTGTCAAAAAGGGGGAGAAAATGTATAGGAGAAAGTGTATAAGATTAAGGTGTGTAATACGAAAGGGGGAGAAAGTACTCTATATAAGGGAGTCATGAAATGTATAAATAGCAGTTTGATAAAGATAAATTTTGAAAAATCAAAAAAAGATTCAGCATGATTCTTGTATATAAGTTTTGGCAATAAGTGTTTTTGTCACTAATGCCAAAGGGGGAGATTTTTGGCATTAAGCATGATTGTCATTAGTGACAACACTTATTCTAAACAGTGCATACCAAGTAGAATAGTACATATCGAGCAGAACAAAGCTTACTGAGTAGAGCAGAGCTTACCAAGTAGAGCTTACCGAGTAGAACAGAGCTTACCGAGCAGAATAGTGCATACTGAGCTCACAAAGTTTCACAGTGTTTACCGAGTGCTGCATGGTTAAACAGGAAATTTAGTTTCTACCGAGTAACACTTTATCTACCGAGTCTCTAGTATTTACTGAGTTCAAAACTATGAATGAGTGGTTAGTATGGACCAAGTTTCCACTTCTACTGAGTGCATGACGATGCCGAGTAACGTAGTGGATGCCATGTATCAAAAAGTGATTGAGTTAGTTTGCAGTAACCGTGTAACTATATTTGGGCCGACTCAGTAATATTTGTGTTTAATTGTTTAAGAGCTGACTTTGTAATTGTTTTGGAATCGACTTAGATTGATATATAAACAATGTTTTATGCCATATCCAAAAAGGAAGAAAAAGAGAAGTAAGAAAAAGAGAGAAAGGCAGAGATAAGTGAATTACAAAGGGCTACAATAGTATAAGAAGTAGCAAAGATCTATCCATCACAGAAGGTGATCAGTACATCAAAGAATCTCAATCAGCAAGTACAATTGCAAGTAAGAGATCTACTATTTCATCCTAATAGGTGAATCAGCTTGAAATCCTTTAACTGGGTAGACTTAACAGTCTTTGTAAAAATCTCTTAACCAATTGCATACTTCATTGTATGTTTGTAAAACCTCTAACAAGGTGGACCTAGCAGTCCTTATTGCTCCTAATAGGGCAGATCATCAGAAGTGATCATTGTAAGCCTTAACTGACAAACTTTATATTGCAGTATTGAAGTTTTGTGGGTATCATCCCCACCTCAGTTTTACTTTCTACTTGGAAGGTTTCTAGGTCACCAAATCTCTGTGTTCTAAGTGTTATAAATGTTTTATTCTTTTTGTTACTCATGCATGCAGTCAGATTATCAATCTAATATTATTAAGATCTGAATCTGTTAAAAGTTTTGAAGTTACTGATTCACCCCTCCCCTCTCAGTAACCTAGATAGTCTTGAATATTTCCAATAAAAGGATATTATAGAATAAATAGAACTTTCCCTCAAGTGTACAGTGTAAGAAGATGATGGATTATGCCTGATGTCTATTTTCCATGTTTTCGTGATGGTACTTTCTCAATGCACAACAAGAATTTGTTTCACTATAGGACATATTATTTCTCTTTACATTTATTTATTTTTCTTATTTTTCATTTTAATTTTTAATTTAATTTTATTATCTTTTACATTATTTTATTCTTTTGTTTTGTTTGAAGAAGTTGTTAGAAGATAGTAAATGCATGATAGAAGAGGGAAGGTTTAGTGACTCATGTGGTTGCACTCTATTATTCATTATTTTAATCTGAGCTACACCTTTTTCTTGTTTGGTGACTATTTAGATGATGTAATCTTGCACTAGTATTATGGTATACTATTTTTATAGTATATTATTATATTTTTACTAGTATCATTATTGATATAGACATTATATTATACTTGTTCTTTCTATTTTGATCATATCTACATTGATCCTACTATAGAATGATATGATTCTTTATGATGATATTTTGTGTATATTGTATGTAAGAAAATTGCTTATGTTTTTTTACTACTAGTAAAAATAGGTTTTGGGGGGCCCCAAAAACCCATAAAAATTTATAATGAAAGATTAGAAATTAATCCCACCAAAAATAAAATGGACTATAAAAAATCCCACCAATAGATCCAAAACCCAGCAACAAAACTAGCCACAAACCAATAACCAGAAAAGGGCACCCAAAAATAGAAACAAAGAGAAAAATAACAAACACAAAACAATAAGAAAATAGGCATACTCCAATAGAGTTGCCTTCATGTATTTTTTGACATTAGACATCTTCCTAATGGAAACATTGAGATCAGAGAGCTCCAAAATCCTATCCTGGATCTTCTTCTTCTTAGAAGATCTAGTATGCATGTCTGGCCCAATCTAGTCTTCATCATCATCTTTAGTATCTTCAATCTTCACAGGGGACCTCATGTTTAGCTCTTGCAAAATGTTGTTGTTGCACTTGACCATAGTCCCCATAAACAAATTGTTTTCCAAGAGAAGATTCTTGAGGGTAGACTTCATTTTATCCACTTTCTCCAAAAGTAGACTCATCTTCTTGTCATCCTTATTCTCCATGACATTGTGCTTCCAATCAGACCAAAAGTCCAGCCTCTCCTGGATATTATAAACTTTGGCAGTAAGGGATCTAAAGTTAAGACTCAGAGTCTTGATTTCATGAAAAACCCATTTAACCAAATAGATGGAGTACATAGACATAGATTTTTCCATTTGCAGGACTCGAATAGGGGATCAATTTTATCCTCTAGGTCTTCATTAAGAAGCTAAACATTTCTCTCTTGCATGTCAACAACCTTGAGGAAAGGAATATTGCTAGAAGAGGAGGGAATCTCCTTTTCCAAAATAGTCTCTTCAAATCTCACCTCTTTTCCCTTTTTGTCTGACAACACATCCATGGTGGCTTCATTATATGGGGAGAGAGGAACATCATTGTCCATAAAACTATTATAATTGACCAGGATAGGAACTTTATCACCACCAGGGTCATTCTGTTCTTCCATTTCCATAGTCGTTTGAATATTTTTATCACCCTCTTCTTCTAACTCAGTACCAATAACAAAAAGAGTGTCCTTACTCTCATCATTGGTTATTTTTTTAGAATACCCTTTCATATCCAAAAACCCCTTGACACTTTCCCCCTTCGATTGAGTCTCCATGCCACTTTTCTTCACAAATTTCAACTTTTTCGAGGCTGACTCCTCCTTGCACATATAATCCCTACCTCTTTTTCCCAAACTCTTAGGAGACCAGCCACCCAAAATATAAGGAGGAATTGGGGTGAGAACAAAAATCTTCTTGACATGATCCACAATAAGGAGAATAAGCCCTTCATGAGTTAAATGATTACTCTCTTTCCTTCTGTGTCCAACAATGCTTTGGTGGAGAGAACAAAGCAAATAGATGGGAAAGGAAACCCTAACCTTACACCTAAAATGATAGAGAAGAACAAAATGGTAAGAATGGGCTTGTTTGTAGCTCCCATCAAGGATAATATACTCCACAATGGCCACCATAACATTAGACTGTATTTCCTTGAATATATCGACATCATAGCACCCCAAGAATCCTTGATCAGATTGCTTGCTTCCTCTTCATCCTTGTGAAAATGATGAATGACATTGTAGGAGATCTTCTTATCCCTATAAAATTTCCTTCATTTCATTCTTAATCCCAAGACTTCATCAATGAGGTCCTCAGTAATCTTGACCTCCACTCCTCCAATATTCACAATGCCATCCTTCCAACAATCAATAAATATTTTGGTGACCTCTTCATCAAACCCATGCAATATTTCCATAAAAGGAGTAAGCCCACCTTTAAGCATCTTATCCCAAAGCTCCTTCCCATCCTTCCATTTCTTACATTCTTTGTGCTCCCAATGATTCAACTCCCCACCCATACTAGTTGTGAAACCTTCAAACCAGAAAGGATTTTTAGCAAGAAGCATGCACAAAACAAAAACAATAACAAAGGAAAAACCTGTCACTACTCTAATGAACTTTTGTATTCTCCTCTTAGTCTTGGGAAAGCCAAAACTTTCCATAATGATATTACAACCCTTAATTAAAATATGTCTTGTCATTATTACTATGGAGATAAGCCAAATCACCCCTCTAACTATGAATCTTATCATACTCCACCTCAGCTTTGAAATAAACATTAAGATTATTGTCACCATGCCAAGTCATGATAGCCTCTACTTTGAGAGCCAAGTTAGCCATAGCTTCAGCCATCCCATTAGCCACATGATACATATGTGAAATCAGTACATCATGAAGGAACATTATTTAGGTTATCATGATGTTATTATTGATTATCTATGATATTACAGTTTATCATATTGATGGATATTTGTTTCAGGGTGTTCACTAATATATGTTTCAAATGTCATAAAATATCATTTAAATGGTTTAATTTAATGAATTAATTTAATTATGTTTGAAGCTAAGGATTAAATATAAAATAAATGATTTTTAACATTCGAATATGATGCTAAAGAGAGTGTGATAAAGAATGAAATTGAGGGCAATCGAAATTCTAGACGAGGGGACTAATATAGGCATCTTTACATAAAGAGGGATCTCAGATGATGATGAGGGTGACACAAATGTAGAGGAAGATGAAATCCCTCTTAATATTATTTTTTGTGCTTTGCTACTTGCTTGGATGTAATATGGCTCAAATATTAACAATAGATATTTGGATGATATGGATTCTAAGAAAGATTTGGTAGAGGAATGGGGCTAGGAGACTCAACAAACTAGGGTTTTGGGGGTTTCTCTTTCCTTATGCCCCTATTCTTTGGGCTTCACATAGGATTTATTTCCTCTTTGACTATGAAATCTTCAAATTCGATAGCTAAAGAATAGGTTAGTCTTGTTCCTAGTTTTTCCCTTGTGGGTAGCTTCTCTATCCAATGGACTCTTTCTAGAGTTTTTTCTAATCAAAGGGATTTTAAGAATATTATGTCCCCTATTATTATTTCTACTCTTGACTCTTAGATTTGTATAGATCTAAATAACATAGATTAGAATTTGACCCTTGACATCCCTTGGGATCTCAATTAGTCTTTTATTTTGAGGATTAGTGAGAGGGATGGAGATTTTCTTGAATGAGTTGAGGACTATATTTTTTATCCCTCTCCTCTTCTTTTAGTCTCTACATGATTATTATTCTACTCAAAATTTTGTAGCATAGGATAGGTAAGGAGGATCAAATTAAGGACAGTCCTCACAAGTATCCAAACACCACAATGTGGAATTACACAATAAAACAATGTTTTCAACTAAATTTTCATTAACATGCCCAACTATAAGGCCTTCTAAGTTATGGCCAATTGCAATCAAGAAATAGTTCTTCAAGATCAACAATGATCCAATCCCTAACCCTAGCTAGTCTAGTTTTGAAAACAATCAGAAACTGATGAAAACCCTAAGGTAGATCTGAACTTGAGCTTGCAAGCCTCCAAGAAATATCCTTGTCTCAAAGAAAAAAATCCATTAGCTCTGCTATTACAAACTATCAGATAACAATCTTATCTTCAAGATCTTGGAGGATCCAGATCTAATCACTAGTCTCCACTGACTAACTTGTAAACAACTACCCAAAAACTCCTTAAATACTAATCTTTAGCCACAAGTTGGGTGGATTACATAATTAAATCCTAAGCCAAGTCGAGTCCTATTACAAACAAATATTAAATGCAATAATGGTTAGCTCATAAACAACATTACAAACATTTAATTCTCTGTATCAGCTTCAATATCTATATAGGAGAATACAAAAAAAGCTACCAACAATAAATGCACCAAGTCGACCAAGCCAAGAAACACTGAGAAACATAGGCATCATCAAGTACAAGTTCCATTGAGCACCAAAGGTTTCACCAAGTTCCTTCAATGACTGAGCTTCCTTCAATAACTGAGACTGTCAGTTAAAGCTACAAATGAGTACCTGAGAACCAAAATAACACACCACCATGCAGATTCACTGAGTACCCAAGAATGCCCCTACATCAGACATCCCAGGTTTGAAAAGATTTTCTCATAGGCTGGAAGAACATCTTCTAGGATTCAACATATAAACCCCAAACTAGTTCTTTACATACATGTCCTCTAACTTTTCATCTTGTATATGCTTCCACTTCAGCTTCCTCTATCTTTCCAAGTCTTTCCTTGATAAAAACACATAATGTTTCTCCATATTGATCATCATTCCTCTCAGGATCCTCCAACTCAAGTCAGCTACCAATACTCAGACTCCTCTTACCAAGGTTTGTATCCAGAAAAGGCATTAGGGAAAACTTCCTATCATCCTTCTCAAAAGTAAACACATTCTTGGTACAATCATACATAGCTCTACAATCATATTGCCAAGGTCTACCAAGCAATATATGAAAAATATTCATCTCCACAATATCATACAACACTAGATCCTTATACTGGCTAATCTGAAAATCAAAAAAGCACTGCTCCCTCACTTCCAGAGCATGAACATTTTACAACCAGCCAATCCTATAAGGATGAGGATGTTTTGTTCTATTCAAACCAAGTTTTTGAACCATGTCCTTAGCAACAAGGTTATCATTACTACCACTATCAACAATTACATCAAAAAGTTTACCTCTAGACTTGCACCAAGTCTTAAACAAGTTACTCCTTTGACAAGGTTCCTCATTTGTATAGAGAAATGTTCTCTGAACTAACAAGTTCTTAGATTTAGTTTCATTCTAAATGTTCTCATTTATCACAATAGTTTTTTGGCCACCAAGCTTCTTCTATGTACACTCAAAATAATAGTTCCCTTCTTCACCACAATTATAACAAGTACACTTAAAGATAAGTCTACCTATCTTATTCTTCAATTCCACAAGTTTTGGTTCATCTTCAATAGTTGGTTTATCCTTCACCGAGTAATCAATATTTTCCTTCCCTCGGTAATTACTATGTTTTCTCCTTTTCAACTTATCTTCTGCCTTCAGAGCATACTGATAAACATCTTCAACTGAATCAATCTTCAGCATACCAAGCTCATCCTAAATATTAAATCTCAAAACATTCACATACCGAGCTACTTTTTCTTTACCAAGTTCTCTATGTCCATACCGAATAGTAAACTTATAGAACTCCTTGATATAGTCTTCCACAGTCAAATCTTTTTGTTTTAGATTCTCCAACTTCTTCAAAAAGTCAAACTCATAGTCAGCAAGTATGAAATTTTCTTTCAATTTAGTCACCATCAACCTCCACCAATTGATCTTCATTTCACCTTCATCTTCTCTATCTCTTTGTAATTCTTTCCACCAAAGAGAAGCATGTCCTTTCAACATAGTTAGTGCCAATCTTACTCGAAGAGGGTCTTCAATTTCTTCAAGCTCAAAGAAGTCTTCTAGTTCACTAATCCAATCAATCAAGTCCTCATGTTTCAAAGTACCAGAGAAAGTATAAACTTCCATTTGATAACTAGTACTTGACCAATCTTCAGATCTATGCAACTAACCATTTCTATCTTCACTAGATCTATCTCTTTGGTCATCTCCACTAGATCCAAAAACTTCAAAGTCTTTAGAAGATTCCTCATAACCATCATCAGTACCAAGATTCCTTTACATACCAGCACTAGCTCTCATGACCTCAATAATCATGTCTTTCTTCATCAATTCCATCTCAGATCTGAAATCAAATTTAACTTTCTCTATAAGCTTTGATTCCACAGCATCATAGAGATTTGCAATCTCTCTAGGGTCTTGGTGTAAAAAGCCTCAATCGGAGGTCAGTTTACACACTAAAGATCTTCAAGCTCTGATACCACCTAGTGCAGGATAGGTAAGGAGGATCCAATTAAGGACAATCCTCATAAGAAACTAAACATGACAATGCAGAATTACACAAGACAATGTTTTCAACTTAATTTTCATTAACATACCTGACTGTAAGGCCTTTTGAGTTATGGCCAATTACAATCAAGAAATAGTTCTACAAGATCAACAAAGATTGAAGCCCTAACCCCAGCTAGTCTATTTTTGAAAAAAATCAGCAACTGATGGAAACCCTAAGGTAGATCTAAACTTGATCTCGCAAGCCTCCAATCAATCTCCTTATCTCCAAGCAAACAAACCATTAGCTCGGTTATTACAAACTATCATATAAAAATCTTATCTTCAAGATCTTGCAAGATCTAGGTCTAATCATTGGTATCCACTAACTAACTCCTAAAAAACTACCCAAACACTCCTTAAATACTAATCTTTAGCCACAAGTTAGTTGGATGACATAATTAAATCCTAAGCCAAGTCGGCTCCTATCATAAACAAATATTAAATGCAACAACATTCATCTCATAAATAGCATTACAGACATTTAATTCTCCATTTTGGCTTCAGGATCTACATAGGAGAATAGAACAAAAGCTACCAACAATAAATGCACCAATTCAGCCAACCAAATCTCCAAGAACTCCAGTCAGTAAACCAGAACTACCGAGCATGAAAGAAACAACCGAGCACTAGTGAAACAACCAACCAAAAAAAGAAACACCAAGCAACACGGGCATCACCAAGCACAAGTTCCACTGAGCACTAGAGGTTTCATCAAGTTCCTTCAGTGAGCGAGCCTCCTTCAGTGACTGAGCTTCCTTCAATAACTGAGACCATTGGTTAAAGCTGCAACCGAGTACCACAAAACCAAAACAAGACACCACCATGTAGATTCACCAAGTACCCAAGAATGTCCCTACATCATTTTTAGTCTCCTCTTTCTGATGGTTTTAATTATGTGGTTGAGACTCCTCATGCTAGTTAGATTGAGTATACTTTGAATATTAGTGAGGGGGATGAAGCTTCTCCTGATAGAGTTGAGGGCTCTATTTCTCCTCAATCTCTATTTTTTTTTCTTATCCTCATGTTCATGGTTTTATTATAATTTGGATCATCCTCATGATGGTGAAAAGTAGACTACATCTCTCCACAATGTTTTTATCCCTAATTTCTCTAAGGAAGCATCTACTATTGGTTCTAATGAGTCTATTATGGGTTCTTTGTTCTGGTCAAGTTTTAGTAAGCCTTTTGTGGTAAGGAAAGAAGGTATCCTAGACTGCAATATTCCTGAAACCTCTTCTTGGGAGTCTTTTTGAAAATCATCATAATATCCCCACTATGCATCATTAGATTCTTTGACCTTGGAAGCTTAGTGGGAAGGTTGACATAAATTTTATGTTATATGGTTTATTTCTCCTTTTCTTTTATAATGATGGGAATTACTTTATAATTCTACCCTTGGTTTTTGGACATGAATGGTCTTTGTATTCAAACTTGGTATCTTTGTTTCAACCCAAAATTATTGAATTTCAAGTTTACTATCCAGGTTCATCTTTTAGGGCTACCTCTAAAATTATGTGATGAAATTAGTTTTAGGATTATTTTCATCTCATTTTCTCAATATTGTGTTATAGATAAGGTTTCCAAACTTAAGAAGTTGTTTTGATTTTCCATATTTTATGTTTATGTGCATAAAAATTAGGTGCTCCCTTATAATATTAATATAGCTTCTAGTTTTGTTATGTAGTTGCAACATATTTAATTTGAGGACTGTTCATTTCTTTTTTGTTCTTGTGCTAAAGTGGGACATGCATCTATTACTTGTTCTAATAGAAAGGATCATCACATTGTATTTAAAATTAGGGATCAAATGTATGTTGTTATGGAGTCTTCTTACTCTATTATAGTGGTGTTGGTGTTTCAAAACACTTATGCCAACTAGGGCTGCCAATATGCCTTGAGACTAGTATTAGGAATGGTTAGTTCCAAGTATGAGAGCTCTGCAAAACAACTGGACCAACTATAGGGACAAGACTGCCCTCTTCACTTCTGGCTCTACAAAACTAAGGCAGGTGTACCTAATCCAGTAACTTATGGCATTTTAGGACTTTAAATTGGATTGAACAAAGTAGATGATAGAAAGAAAGTACTGAATGGTAACCAGACATTCATTGACTGTCCATTGCTATGGTGGGTATTACTACTATCAACCAAACAATATTTAAGACTTGAAATGGTGTTAATGTATGAAGATGGAAAGAAGTAAACAAGAGCCAATCAAACATTGTGATGCAGGAGCATCCTGGGTGTAAGAGCAATCTTGCATCACCCAAAAATATTTCTATTTTTATATTCAATAAGGGCTATTTTGTGCAGAGCTGCTATTTATGGAAAGTTACTATTTTTGGTAATTTTTGTATGTGCTCAGAATGATCTGATTTCTTCTTTGGAGGTTCATTTTGGTCATATAAGTCTGCCAGTAAAGTTTCATTGCCAGATCAAGTGTATATTGGAAGATATTAAAGATTTTCGGTATTGGCAGCAGGGTACAGAAACTTTGAACTCAGTTTTGAAGGCTTTAGAGGCCCCGAATGAGGTCAAAAATTTGGGTGACAGGCGCTTGCGCCAGTCAAGCCTGTAGAGCGCTTCGTGGTGTTTCTGAAATGGGGTTATAATAGCCGAGCGGGTCAACTGGTGATGACTTATGGTCTTCGGAAGTTGGGCCACCTGAAATGGCGGAAAATAATTTTCTTCAAAATTTCTATTCGGGTTTCAAAGGTTGTCTTGAGCTGACTATGATGTAATGAAATGTAAAATAAAAATAATTCTAAGTTTGGTCGGCCTTATTGGCTAAAATTCTGGAACCTTCCCAGGCGGTGGAAATTGCCTATATAAGGAAGGCTGTATTATTGTCTTAGGCAGTTCAGAATAGTTCTGGGTAGTAGATCTGGGTAATAGTTCAAGGCTTTGTCCTATGGAATATTGTAAGGGAATGCCCATGTGGCTTTGCATATTGTAATTCTGAAAGTTTGTAATTCCACATTTGTGGAGATAATAAGAAGCCAATTTTTTGTTCTTGCATATTGTTGTTGTTTCTCTATTTCTGTTATATGTTTGTGGTATTAAGGGGAGCACCCTTCATCAAGTGGTATCAGAGCAGCAATTCTTGAGTGTGTAAACAGATCGCCGACTGTGAGGCAGTTTGCACCAGGACCGTGGTTAGGGTTTCAGTGCGCATCTCAAAAATGCCTCCATGAAGAGAACGTGGCGGAAGACCTGGTGTTGTGACACCTGAGGTTAGAGAGCTGCAGAGACAAGTGCGAGCATTGCAAGAAGAGATTCGCAGAGGAATGAATCTTAATGTCAGAGGCGAAAGCGAGGATGAAGCCAAAGAAGAATATCAAGAAGGAGAAGTTGAAATTGTGAACCAAGAGGAAGAAAGACTTTTTCGGGCGATTTCCAAGATTGGGAAAAGACCTAAGATTGAGGTTCCTACATTTTCTGGAAATCTTAACCCAGAGGAATTGATCGACTGGATCAATGAATGTGAGGAATATTTTGAGTATGAAGATGTTGAGGATCCTGATAGGGTCAAATTTGCGAAGGCCAGACTGAAAGGTCATGCGAAGATCTGGTGGCAAGAAATTCAATTGGAGTGAAATAGAAGAGGGAAAGATAAAATCACAAGATGGGATCGGATGGTGGAAAAATTGAAGCGACAGTTCATTCCTGTTGATTATGAGCTTGACCTACTGAAGAAAATGCAAAGTTTGAAGCAAGCGGGAAAATCTGTTCAGGAGTATACAGAGGAGTTCTATCGACTCCTCATCAGAACAAGCCATGCCGAAGCTGATAAGGAGAAAGTTGCCCGATACCTTAATGGGTTAAGGCCAAGCATTCAAGAGGAGTTGAATCTGGTTCGAATGAACAGTATTGAGGAGGCATACCAATTTGCCCTAAAAGTAGAGGAAAAGCTGAACAAGAAGTTCAAGAGCAAACAAAATGGAAGAGGTCGCGGTGGACGATCTGGTGGACGGTCATATGGTGGCCGAAATGAAGATCCAAAAAAGAAGGATGAGGCCAGTAGCAGTCAGAATTAGTGTGGAAATAATTCCAATCACTTCCAGGATCAGAATAATAGAGATCAGAGAGGAAGAGGAAGAGGACAAGGATCTGGAAGAGGTGGCTTCTGTGGAACATGTTTTCACTGTGGAGAAGAAGGTCATAGGGCATTTGAATGTCCTCAGCGCCAAGGTAGAACAGACAGGAGAAATGAAGGCCAGGCCAGAGTTGCACATGTAGATGAAGATGCTAGATCATCAAATTCTGAAGATGCTGAAAGAGGAGAAATGCTAATTAACAGAAGAGTCTTGCTGAGTGGTGAGAATGAACCTGAACAAAGGAGGAGCCTGTTTCGCACCAGGTGCAAGTGCGAAGGTAAATGTTGTGATGTGATTATTGATAGTGGAAGCACTGATAATTTGGTGTCAGAAGAGATGGTGACAAAGTTGAAGCTCAAGAGACAGAAACACCCACATCCATATCGAATTGCCTGGGTACAGGATGACCACAAGGTCATGGTCAATGAACAATGCCTAGTGAAGTTCAAGATCGGCGGGTACCAAGATGAGGTACTATGTGATATCATCTCTATGGATGCATGTCATATGTTATTGGGTAGACCATGGCAGTTTGACAGATGTGCTGTACATGATGGTCATGCGAATACCTATTCCCTGACAAAGGATGGAGTGCGACATAAGCTAAAGCCATTGAAGGAGACTGAAGAAAAGGTATGTGGTAATGCAAGAATAACTTTTGTTGATGGAAGAAATTTCCTAGATGCTATGAGGCATGAGCATGTATGTTTTTCTTTAATTCCAAAAGCTGGTAAAGAGGAAGTAGAAGATGTTCCTGTAGAAGTTGCAGATTTGTTGAATGAGTTTCAGGATATTATATCTGATAACGTGCCTGATGGATTACCACTAGTCAGGAAGATCAATCATCAGATGGACTTGATCCCAGGAGCGAGTTTGCCGAATAAGGTAGCACACAGAATGACACCTGCAGAAAGTGAGGAGTTGAATAGACAAGTACATGAACTATTACAGAAAGGATTGATCCATGAGAGTCTGAGTCCCTGTGCTGTACCAGTGGTATTAGCACCAAAGAAGAATGGAGAATGGAGGATGTGTATAGATTCTAGGGCAATAAACAAGATCACAATCAAGTACAGGTTTCCATTGCCACGAATGGATGATATTATGGACTGTTTGAGTGGAGTTGTGTATTTTTCAAAGATAGATCTGAAGAGTGGATATCATCAGATTCGGATCAGAGAAGGAGCTGAATGGAAGACTGCCTTCAAGACAAAGGAAGGACTGTATGAGTGGTTAGTCATGCCTTTTGGGCTAACCAATGCACCGAGCACTTTCATGCGGCTCATGAACGAGGTTCTGAAAGAATTTCTGGGTAAGTTTGTCATTGTTTACCTAGATGATATTTTGATCTTTAGTAAGACATTGGAGGAGCATATGATGCATATTCGTATGGTATTTGAGAAGCTGAGAGAAGAAAAATTGTTGATTAATTTGAAGAAGTGCAGTTTTGTGAAGAAAGAGTTAGTGTATTTGGGATTTGTAGTTTCAGCAGAAGGTCTAAAAATGGACCTAGAGAAGGTACAGGCTATCCTTGAATGGCCTACTCCAAGGAGTGCTACTAAGGTAAGATCTTTTCATGGTTTGGCTAGCTTTTACAGAAAGCTTATCCAAAATTTTAGCAGTATTTGTGGACCCTTGACTGAAACAATGAGAGGGGATAGAAAAGAGTTTAAGTGGACTAATGGGGCAGAAAAGAGTTTTCAATTATTGAAACAAAAAATTACAGAACAACCTGTTTTAGCACTTCCAGATTTTAATAAGGTGTTTCAAGTAGATTGTGATGCTAGTGGTACTGCAATAGGAGCTGTTATGAGCCAAGAAGGTAAACCTGTTGCGTATTTCAGTGAGAAGTTAAATGATGCCAAGAGGAAGTATTCTATTTATGATCAAGAATTTTATGCTATAGTTCAGGCATTAAAGAAGTGGAGACATTATCTGCTTCCTAAGGAGTTTGTTTTGTATACTGATCATCAAGCTTTGCAATATTTGAATAGTCAAGGAAAATTGAATCAAAGGCATTTGAAGTGGGTTGAGTTTTTGTAGAGTTATACATTTGTTTTGAAACATAGGAGTGGAAAGTCTAATAGGGTTGCAGATGCTCTTAGCAGAAGGAAACTATTGCTGATAGAAATGCAGATTGAAGTGGTTGGGTTCAAGGAACACAAGAATTTGTATCCAGAGGATCCTAATTTTGGTGAAGGTTGGAAAGCTTGTACAGAACCTGTTACTCTAGACAGGATGAAATGGTTGGATTTCATCATCCAAGATGATATGCTATTCAGAGGGAGTCAGTTGTGCATTCCATGAAGTTCTATGAGGGAGAATCTCATCAAGGAGAAGCATAGCGGAGGATTGGCTGGACATTTTGGTCATGATAAAACCATTCGTTTGGTTAGTGAGAATTATTATTGGCTGCAGTTGCAGCAAGATGTGAAGAGGTTTGTACAGAGTTGCAGAGTATGTCAGATGGCGAAAGGAGTGAAGCAGAATACAGGATTGTATCAGCCATTACCTGTACCAGAGAAGCCTTGGGAAGATATCAGCATGGACTTTGTTCTTGGTTTACCGAGGACTCAGCGGGGACATGATTCAATTTTTGTGGTGGTTGATAGATTTTGAAAGATGGCACATTTTATTCCCTGCAAGAAGACTAATGATGCTGTTCATGTAGCAGAATTATTTTTCAGAGAAGTAGTGAGACTTCATGGTTTGCCAAAGACCATAGTTTCAGATCGAGACACTAAGTTTGTTGGATATTTCTGGCGTACATTGTGGAAGAAGTTGAAGACAGATTTGAAGTTCAGTTCATCACATCATCCACAAACTGATGGACAGACAGAGGTGGTGAATAGGAGTTTGGGAAATTTGCTGAGATGTTTGGTTGGAGATAAGCCAACAGGATGGGATTTGATTTTACCACAGGCGGAATTTGCATACAATAATTATGTCAACAGGAGCACTGGTAAATCACCATTCCAGATTGTATATGGAAGTAGTCCAAGAAATGCATCTGAATTGAGGAAGATAGATAAAGGAGAAATAAGTAGTGCCGAAGCTGAAGATTTTGCAGAACACTTGAAGAACATCCATGGGGAGGTGAGGAAACATATTACCAAGATGAACACATAGTATAAGGCTAAGGCAGATGAGAAAAGGAGGTATAAGGAATTTCAGGTTGGTGATGAAGTCATGGTTCATTTGCGGAAGGAGCGGTTTCCAGTTGGTACATATAACAAGCTGAAAATGAAGAAGTTTGGGCCATGTAAGATACTGAAGAAACATGATTCAGGAAATACATATGAGGTAGAATTGCCTACTGAGCTAAATATTTCACCAGTGTTTAACATTTCAGATCTGACAGACTATCATGAGGGAGGTGTTGAAGATGAGATCACAGCAGCACAGTGGAGTATTCCAGCAACTAGTTCAGACACTAAGGAGATCGAAGATATACTGGACAGTCGTGTTGGCAGAAGCACAAGGAACAGGACATATGAAGAATATCTGGTCAAGTGGAAAGGGCGACCTGTTGAAGATTCATCATGGCTGACAAAGGAGGAGGTTAACCGTCTTGGTTTTCCTCTGCACACCTGAGTCGTGACAGGGTCACTTCTCAAATTACCCTGGGTGTCTGATGCAGGAGCATCCTGGGTGTAAGAGCAATCTTGCATCACCCAAAAATATTTCTATTTTTATATTCAATAAGGGCTATTTTGTGTAGAGCTGCTATTTATGGAAAGTTACTATTTTTGGTAATTTTTGTATGTGCTCAGAATGATCTGATTTCTTCTTTGGAGGTTCATTTTGGTCATATAAGTCTGCCAGTAAAGTTTCATTGCTAGATCAAGTGTATATTGGAAGATATTGAAAATTTTCGGTATTGGCAGCAGGGTACAGAAACTTTGAACTCAGTTTTGAAGGCTTTAGAGGCCCCAGATGAGGTCAAAAATTTGGGTGACGAGCGCTTGCGCCAGTCAAGCCTGTAGAGCGCTTCATGGCGTTTCCGAAATGGGGTTATAATAGCTGAGCGGGTCAACTGGTGATGACTTATGGTCTTCGGAAGTTGGGCCACCTGAAATGGCAGAAAATAATTTTCTTCAAAATTTCTGTTCGGGTTTCAAAGGTTGTCTTGAGCCGACTATGATGTAATGAAATGTAAAATAAAAATAATTCTAAGTTTGGTCGGCCTTATTGGCTAAAATTTTGGAACCTTCCCAGGCGGTGGAAGTTGCCTATATAAGGAAGGCTGTATTATTGTCTTAGGCAGTTCAGAATAGTTCTGGGTAGTAGATCTGGGTAATAGTTCGAGGCTTTGTCCTATGGAATATTGTAAAGGAATGCCCATGTGGCTTTGCATATTGTAATTCTAAAAGTTTGTAATTCCACATTTGTGGAGATAATAAGAAGCCAATTTTTTGTTCTTGCATATTGTTGTTGTTTCTCTATTTTTGTTATGTGTTTGTGGTATTAAGGGGAGCACCCTTCATCACATTGAACTCAACTAAATATACTAATCCCTGATCAGTGCCATTATCCATTGGGTAGATCTCAAATATAGACATTGAAACATAAACCAACTACTGTCAAAGACTCATAGCCATAAACATAAACATTCCAGCCCATCCACTATTGGAATTAAGTTATGTTTGTCATTAGTGACAACACTTATTCAGATTCTGTATGCTTACCAAGCTCTCTGAGAAGAATAATGCTTACTAAGCAATCTGTGGTTACCAAGCTTCGTAGTGCTTACTGAGTTATCAATTCTTGTGATACAAAGCTAGTGTTAACTGAGTGATGAGATGAGTAGTGTTTATCGAGTGCTGGCATGGTAAACATGGAATTCAGTTTCTACTGAGTGACACTGTATCTACCGAGTCTCTAGTGTATACCAAGTTCGAAACTATGATTGAGTGGTTAGTATGGACTGAGCCTCCACTTCTACCAAGTGCATGATGATGCCGAGTAATGTAGTGGATGCCGTGTATCAAAAAGTCACCAAGTCAGTTTATAGAAACCATGTAACTACATTTGGGCCAACTCAGTAATACTCGTGTTAACTTGTATGGCAGCTGATTTTGTAATTATTTTATTAGATTGATATATAAGTAATGTTTTGTATCACATCCAGAGTGTGTAAGAAGTAAGTGTGCATGGAATGGAATGAAAAGTGTATATGCGAAGATGCATGGAAAGCAGAGAAAAGTGAATTACAAAGGGCTACAATAGTATAAGGAGCAACAGAGACATATTTATCATAGAAGGTGATCAGTACATCAAGGAATCTCAATCAGCAAGAATAGTTGTAAGTAAGAGATCTACTGTTTCATCCTAACAAGTGAATCAACATCAAATCCTTTAACAGGGTAGACCTAACAGTCTTTTGTAAAATCTCTTAACTGAGTGCATACTTCATTGTATGTTTGTAAATCCCCTAACAAGGTGGACCTAGTAGTCCTAATTGCTCCTAATAGGGAAGATCATCAGAAGTGATCATTGTAAGCCTTAACCGGCCAACTTTATATCGTAGTATTGAAGTTTTGTGGGTATCATCCCCACCCTAGTTTTACTTTCTATTTGGAAGGTTTTTGGGTCACCAAATCATTATGTTCAAGTGTTATGATTGCTTTTATGTTATCAATTTCTCATGCATGCAATTAGATCAATGAGCTAAATGTTATTTGGAATATTGTTAAGATCTGCAATTTTTAAAAGTTTTTGAAGTTACTGATTTGCCCCTCCCCACTTAGTAACTTGGCTAGTCTTGAATATTTCCAACATCCACTACTTATAATATCCTTCTATAGACAAATCAAAATGAATTTATGCCCTATCTAAAGTATATTTCACTTGATCCTAGATCAAGAACTAAAAAATAGAACATATACAAAGGTAACCCTATGCAATGGATCAGAAAATCTAGAATTCACAAGATTGACACCAAGGAGAGACTTGAAAGCTTGAAATAATTATATTAATGATGATGAAACATGTACATGTTCAAAGTAGAAAAGAGAGAAACCACTTCAATAACCTACAAAAGACTACAAGGAAATTCTATTCAATCTACATACAATGTCATACAGCTTGCTACAACCCCCTGGAACCAACCAAAATTAGAACCCCTCTAAATGATCATGAAAATCCTTTTATAGGAACAAGGATTGCAACAAGCTATGGATCATTTAGGGTTATGGTTTTACCCACCAAACCAACAGATTCAGTCAAGAATTTATTACATTTGGGGAAAACCAAGCAACTTGGAGAAAACAAATCCCAAAAGATCTTTAATTATGATGATTTTGAATTGTGTACCAAAGATCATGAATCTGTCACACATATCAATCTATTTGGCCACCTACAACACACCTCAAGAAACAAAATTCATCCCCTCATAGTACAAAACTCTCTACAAATAATCATCAGACTCATTGGACCACACTACAATAGCTGACACCACCAAACTAATCAAATCCGGCCACTAAAACATTTAATTTTGGTCCTTCTTCTCACTAAAAGCCTTTAAAAATTCAAATCCTGGTAGCAATGGTCATTTCCATGGTACCAGCAGTATATCAATGGTCCATATTTAAATCTAGATTGAATTTATATCATGACCGTTGAATCCTATTCTTTTCATGGCCTTCGTGACTTAACACTTAATAGGACCCAAGCTTACAATTAGTGATTGTGCGACTGAAGAAACTTGAAGTCATTGAGACATTCTTTAACCATGGGTTTCATTGTGAGAACATGTGAACACAAGCCTTCACTAATTTGTCAAGTGATTTTCTTAACTAGGGTTATATTTTGAGAATGCGCGACTGCCCTCAGTTGCCTAATCACTGAATACTTTATAACCCCGGGCGTACTAACAAATTCCAACTCAGCGGTCCCTTCTGACATCATACCCACCTAGACGGTCCTTTAGCCAATAGAAAACATGCATGTCAGCATCATGTGGCACATCGGACCCACTGCATATAAGCCTTTAATTGAACGGTTGGTGTAAGATCACATGAGTCAAAATGATTCCATGCGCTCTTAAGCCAGCTGTAGATCTTGAATCTGTCATCCCCTTGAATATTTTAGGCCCACTAACATGGTCCCACTTCCCTCAACAAGTCTTTAACCTTTTTATCCATTTGGTGAATACACGACCAAAGGGATCTCTAAGTCACTTAATGGTTTTCATAACCATGGTCAAGTCAAATGATTCAGTGAACAAAGCATTTTGTTAAATCACTTAAAGCTTTCTTTAACCCTAGGTTATATTCTATGAATGCATGAAGTTCTCATCGCTAGTTTGCCAAATGCACTTGATAACCTTGGGCCCACTTGAAAACTTTCCACCTGTCAACATATCATTTCCTGCATCTGCCCAGTCACCACTGATAAAGGACCCACCACATACAAGCCTGAGAAAAGTAATATTGACGGTTGGTGTAAGATCTCATAGCTCTGACAAAATCTATGAGAACTTACGCCAACCATACATCTTTTGTAGATGTCAGAGCCCTTTGAGACACACCAGATACCAGGTCCCACTGACAATTGCAAAGTCATAACTATGTGGACCAATGAGAAATTTCTGACTACGCACACCTAGTAGTGGACATGCTTACTTTGAAATGTTGTAGCTTTGGAAGAATCAACGGTCGACGTATGATCTCATGGGGTGTGTCAGGTCTATGAGATCATGCTCACCATTAGATTGAAAGTAAGCTAAAAAGCTAGGCCCACTGACCATGTGAACATGTGACCAAAAGGAAAAGAAACCACCATGCCAGGTTGCTAACTACTAAGAGACAAGCCGCTAGGAATAGGAGAATATGCAAACACAATGTTCACCCAATCACCGAAAGAAACAGATAACCACCGGGAAACCTGGAGAACTAGCAACAAGCAAGTAATCACAAAATCGTTGAATGATTTAGGGACATGAAACTTTGTTAAGTGATTCAGAGAAGACTAGGAAAATAAACCACGTGCAAAAAGGGAACTTAAGTGGCCCAAAAAGTAACATAAGAATAGATTTTAAAACCAAGGCGTACTAGGGTTTTTCCACCAATGGCTAGATTTATGAAAATTTGAACTAGGGTTTGAGCCCAAAACATGGAAAAAACATTGCAGAGGCCAGAAGAAAAATAATACAGTCATGAAATTTTTTGCAGGTGTAGACCATTTTCTAAGGATTTTTCTTTTACAGGAAAATGGGCTAACAGTGGCTCTGTCTAGGGATGTATGCCTCCTGCAGGCATAAAAAGGATCTAGAATCACTAGTAGAAGTAGACCACCCACTAGAAAAACACAGGGACCTCAAAAAATGGCAACTAAATGAGGGTAACAATAAAGGAAAAAACACACAACTGAAAGGGAAATATTTACATAATTTACATCCTTTTAAACTTTACTTGATGGCCCCAGGCCACCATAAGAAAATCAAAGACCCTCCCGAGTCAAAGGTCTAATTCTCATCCACATATGTGACTAACCATCTGAAATTATCCTGATCACCTTGTGGCCAACATACATGAATAACCATGGGCTGAAGAATAAAATTGTACTGATCACTACCCATGTTTTTCCAGTCATAATTATTACATTTATACTCATATTCTAAGAAATAAGGAACATCATTTACTTCTTCTTAATGACTAAAAAAAAAAAAAAAGATCAAGTAATGCATCAGAAAATATAGCATATTGATTATCATGCATCACCATAAAATTACCTAGCTAAAAAGGACTTGGATCCTCAGATTTGCCTTCATGCATTGCCTTAGCCACTAAACAACTTGGTTCCTCCATGATGTCTTCATGAACTGGATCATGAACCAAGTGAAGGTCTTCTTCAAAATTCTTATGAAAGGGGAACAACTGATCGACAACATTATTTGCATCAAAAGAATTTCTATCCCAATCATTGAAGACAAAGTCCTCAATACTATCACCATCACTATCATATTTAGCAAGAGAAGGGAAAGGATATGAACAAGAAATTTGTTCATCACTATAATCTCTATGACAGGAAAGCACACTATCATGTCCTTCTACCTCTTCTCCTGCAGAGTCACTACATGAGGGAATCTTTGATGAAAATGGATCATCACTATCACTTTGAACATTGACCTCATTATCAGTGTCAAAGGATAGATCGTAGGGGAGCTACAAATCAAAGTCCAAAATAGGTGCATACCTCTAGAACTCCTCAGCCAAGAGTGCTGAAATCCTTTCACTGCTTAATGGACTTTGGGCCTTGTCTTCATCTTCCTCAGCTTCACCCTTACTACAAACATCATCCTTGTCAGAAATAAGGATAGACATCTCTGGCTTTAAATCATCTTGTGTGAAGCAATCACTACAGGAATCATCATCTACATCATATCCAATATTCTACCCTTCACACAAAACATCATCATACCAGGACAAGAAAGCTGCCTTCTCATGTTGACAAGAAAAAGAATCTACAGAAAAAAAGGAAATATTTCCATCCTCAGATTCATCTTCATTATTTTCATATGCAACGACCTCAAAGTCAACTTTATAATCAACACTTTCTGCATAATGAGAATCAACATCAAAAACACTGGCCTCCTCATGATCAACATCAGGAACTACCACTCTTAGAAATCTTATGTCCTTCTCTAACTACCAGTTCTCTATTTTTAGTTTTGCTAATTCCTTCTTGAGAGCAGCAACTTTATCAAAGTGCTCTATAAACTTAGCTCTCAATACATCCCAACATGGGATTGAACATGAAGGAAAGGATAGGATCCACTTCCTTGCACCATTAGAAAATATCTACATAAGCAGCCTCATAGCAACATCTTCATGTTCAATATCCATTTTACCAAAAAGACCCATGAGGTCATCTGTATGCTGGCTTGTAGAAACAGATCCACTAGCTAGGAATCTAGGCAAGCACTCCTCAATCTTAGTAGGAAACTCATTAGGGGCACCTTCAATGCCATAAAAAAAAAGGGCCTATATTCCTCCATAAGGAATTGCCCAATACTACTCATCCCTTTACAATAGTGCTAAACACATGATAGGGAAACATTTTCAACAAAAGAATACCTGGAAGTTTTGCAGCAGGAACTTTGTTGACTGGAAAGTAGGGCAGATCTAGAGCTCACCATGCAGCTCCATCAGTTTCTTTTTTTGTAGAGTCGCCACTCAAGACTTAGTAAAAAGATTTTAGCAAATGCTTTGTTTTTCCTTTTGACTCTTTTCTATAGCCTCCCCAGTAGAGTCGCCATCTTGTTGGTGTTTCAAAACACTTATGCCAACTAGGGCTGCCAATATGCCTTGATACTAGTATTAAGAATGGTTAGTTCCAAGTATGACAGCTCTGTAAGACAACTGGACCAACTATAGGGACAAGACTGCCCTCTTCACTTCTGGCTCTACAAAACCAAGGCTAGTGTACCTAATCCAGTAACTTATGGCATTTTAGGACTTTAAACTGGATTGAACAAAGCAGATGATAGCAAGAAAGTACTAAATGGTAACCAAACATTCATTAACTCTCCATTGCTATGGTGGGTATTACTTCTATCAACCAAACAATATTTAAGACTTGAAACGGTGTTAATGTATGAAGATGGAAAGAAGTAAACAAGAGCCAATCAAAAATTGAACTCAACTGAATATACTAATCCCTAATCAGTGCCATTATCCATTTGGTAGATCTCAAATACAGACATTGAAACATGAACCAACTACTGTCAAAGACTCATAGCCATAAACATAAACATTCCAGCCCATCCACTACTTATAATATCCTTCTATAGACAAATCAAAATTAATTTATGCCCTATCTAAAGTATATTTCACTTGATCCTAGATCAAGAACTAAAGAATATAACATATACAAAGGTAACCATATGCAATGGATCAGAAAATCTAGAATTCACAAGATTGACACCAAGGAGAGACTTGAAAGATTGAAATAATTATATTAATTATGATGAGTCATGTACATGTTCAAAGTAGAAAAGAGAGAAATGACTTCAATAACCTGCAAAAGACTACAAGGAAATTCTATTCAATCTACATACAATATGATACAACTTGCTGCAACCCCCTAAAACCAACCGAAATCAAAACCCCTCTAAATGATGATGAAAATCCTTTTATAGGAACAAGGATTGCAACAAGCTATGGATCATTTAGGGTTATAGTTTTACCCACCATACCAACAGACTCAGTCAAGAATTTATTACATTTGGGGAAAACCAAGAAACCTAGAGAAAATAGATCCCAAAAGATCTTTAATTATGATGATTCTGAATTGTGTACCAAAGATCATGAATCTGTCATGCATATCAATCTATTCGGCCACCTACAACATGCCTTGAGCAACAAAATTCATCCCCTCATGGTACAAAACTCTCTACAAACAATCATCAGACTCACTGGACCACACTACAATAGCTGGCACCACCAAACTAATCAAATCCGGTCGCTAAAACATTAAATTTTGGTCCTTCCTATCGCTAAAACCCTTTAAAAATTCAAATCCTAGTAGCAATGGTCATTTCCATGGTGCTAGTAGTATATTAGTTGTCCACATTTAAATTTGGATCAACTTTATATGATGACCATCGAATCCTGTTCTTTTTGCGGGCTTCATGACTTAACACTTAATAGGACCCCAGCTTACAATTAGCGATTCTATGAGTTAAGAAACTTGAAGTCACTGAGACATTCTTTAACCCTGGGTTTCATTGTGAGAACATGCGGACACAAGCCTTCGTTGATTCGCCAAGTGATTTTTTTAACTAGGGTTATATTTTGAGAATATGTGACTACCCTTAGTCGCCTAATTGCCAAATACTTTATAACCTCAAGCCTACTGACAAATTCCAATTCAGCAGTCCCTTCTGACATCATACCCACTTGGATAGTCCTTTAGCCAATAGAAAATGTGCATGTTAGGGTCATGTGGCACATCAGACCCACTACATATAAGCCTTTAATCAGACAGTCGACATAAGATCACATGAGTCAGAATGATTCCATGTGCTCTTACGCTAGTTGTAGATCTTGAATCTTTCATCCCCTTGAATATTTTAGGCTCCCTGACACATCCCCATCACCATCAAGCTTGGCCAATCATAAATTGACACCTCAACAACATCGTGGCAATGGTCCCACTTCCCTCGACAAGTCTTTAACCTTTTATCCATTTGGCGAATATGCGACCAAAGGGATCTCTAAGTTGCTTAATGCTTTTCATAACTATGGTCAAGTCAAATGATTTAGCAAACAAAGCATTTTGCTAAATAACTTAAAGCTTTCTTTAACCCTAGGTTATACTCTACGAATGCATGAAGTTCTCATTGCCAGTTCACCAATTACACTTGATAACCTTGGGCCCGCCTAAAAACTTGCCACCTGTCAACATATCATTCACTGCATCTACCCGGTCACCATTGATAAAGGACCCACTGCATACAAGCCTGAGAAAAGTAAGATCGACGGTTGGCATAAGATCTCATAGCTCTGACAAACTCTATGAGAACTTACGCCAACCATAGATCTTCTGTAGATGTTGGAGCCCTTTGAGACATGCCGGATACCAGGTCCCACTGACAACCGCTAAGTCATAACTATGTGAACCAATGAGAAATTGCTGACTACTCACACTAGACAGTGGACCTTCTTACTTTGAAATGCTATAGCCTTGGAAGAATCAACGGTCAACGTATGATCTCATGGGGTGTGTCAGACCTATGAGATCATGCACCCGCCATTAGATTGAAAGTAAGCTGAAAAGTTGGGCCTGCTGACCATGTGAACTTGTGACCAAAAGGAAAAGAAACCACCATGCTAGGTCACTAATTGCTAAGAGACAAGCTGCTAGGAATAGGAGAATATGTGAACACAGTATTCGCCCAATTGCCGAAAGAAACAGATAACCGTCGGGAAACCTAGAGAACTAGCAACAAGCAAGTAATCACAAAATCACTGAATGATAAAGGGACATGAAACTTTGTTAAGTGATTCAGCGAACACTGGGAAAATAAACCACGTGCAAAAAGGGAACTTAAGTGGCCCAAAAAGTAACATAATAATAGATTTTAAAACCAAGGCGCACTAGGGTTTTTCCACCAATGGCTAGATTTATGAAAATTTGAACTAGGGTTTGAGCCAGAAACATGGAAAAAAGATTGCAGAGGCCAAAAGAAAAAGAATACAGGCATGAAATTTTTTGCAGGTGCAGACCATTTTCTAAGGATTTTGCTTTTACAGGAAAATGGGCTAATAAGTGGTTCAAAATAATATAAAAAAGGAATCCCCTATAGATAGTTCTACGAAGAAGGATTAGACAGTTTTTTTTCTATGGAGCCTTTTCCTTTTGTTCTAGAGGTTCAAAAAGATATAAAAAGGAAATCCCTAATGGATAATTCTATAAAGGAGTTGGAAGATCCTACCAATGATATTTTGATGCCTCTTCATCACAAGAAATTCAAACTTGGATAGAAGGACCCTAATTCTTAAGTTAAGAAAAGTTCCTTGGACCACTTTTTAAAACTACCTTAATTCAGTAGTGGGATTTCCCGTGTGTGAGAAAGGGGGTAAAATCACAAATTAGTGTCAAGTTTCAGGCTAACTTATTAGCATAGCTGAATTTGACTTTTTCTAACCAAAAAATATTTTTTTTCAAACATATACACTAGCTAGATTCATTAGATAAGTACTTCAATTTTTCTTATTGAAAATATCTATTAAATGCATATTTTATGCCAATTTGGGTACAATTGCCAAAGAAATAAAATTATTTCAAAAAAGTGATGTTTCAATAACTCCTACTCTTTTCAATGATAATTTCAAAAAATATAAAAATACCCTTTTGTAGAGCTCAGAGTCAATATTATTGTCCTATAAAATTTATAGTATTTTGATTAGATCTAATATATTATAATTTCAAAATAATGCAAGTAGGTATTTTAACATTTGAGAAGATGTTGCTTCAAATAAAGAAAAAAAATAGTAAATTATGTCAAAAAAATTTAAAATTTATATTTAACACTAGACGAGAGAGTCCTCTTTAAGAATATGCAAATATTTTTTCTGAATAGTGTAGATTTGGTAGAGGAAATTTGACAGGAGATGAAAACTGTCAATTTCAAATATGTTCAAGTTTGAGTAGTTATATCAGAGAAAATATATATCAAAAACCAATGTTTCTTCCTTTCTGCACTAGCAATACATATCATCTATAACATATTTTGTAATCAGAGGAAAAAAAGATTATTTATATATATTTTTTTGGCGGGAACTACACCCTAGATTTTTAGTATTTTTTAGCAACTATATCAATTCTTGTTCAATTTTTTTAATAAAAATTATATGATGTAGAGGCATCCAAGGTTAAGGCAGGGCATCCTATGTCCTCGGTAAAACTACATGGAGTGTTTTTATTTTAGCCGGTGTTACTCGATTGTAGCCTTGATCGACGGTCTCGGTCATTAAAGGAAGCTCAGACACTGAAGGAACTCAGTAGTCTCTAGCACTCGGTGAAGTTGTTGCTCGATCATGCCTGTGGTGCTCGGTTGACACTGGTGCTCGGTGATGCTTGGCTTGCTCATTAATTTTACTGTCACTCGGTAGTTCTGACTTACCGACTGGAGTTCTGTGTGATTTGTTGAGCCAACTTGGTGAATTAATTGTTCATAGCCATTGTCTTGGGCTGACATGTAGAATTAAATGTTTGTATACATTTGTGAGCCGACTTGTATGGAATTTAATTATTTATTTTAGGGAGTTAAGGGTTTCATCCAGCTGACTTGTGGCTGATGATTAATATTTAAGGAGGGCTTGGGTAGATGTTTAGGGGTGAGAAAAAGGCAAAAATTTGAGGGAGATTAGGACTTAGACATCAGAGTAGATCTAAATATTAGATGTTGTGTGTGTAAAAATTGTACCTAATCTGTAGACACAACACTTCAGTAAAACATTAGAGGTTAGCTATAATCAAAATTGTGCAAAATTGAAATCTAATCTAACCAAGCGATCTACTGCCTTCTAATAGGTGTGAGATTGATGTTCTCAGATTGTAATCAAGATCAGTGACCTATACGACACCTAAACGAAAGATTTGAATGCAAAACTAATATGAATCTATCCTAATATGAAAATTGATCTATGATATGCTAAATGATCTAACAATGATATGAAAATGAATCTAAATGAATGTAAAAAAAAAACAAATTGATCTCACAATAGCCTTGATTCACAATAAGCTTTGATTCTCCAAATTTCAATTCTACAAAATAGTTGTGCAATTCGTAGATGACTTTGGCAAAGTAAGCTTGCAAAATTATGAGATGATTTGAGATGAGCTGAAGCCTTAATTTATAGAAATCTAGGGTTTTGGAGGTGCATGGATAAAAGCCATAAATCACTCAAATTAACTCAGCTTGATTTTTGAGTTATTTGACAATAAAGATAATTTAATTCACAAAAACATGCAAATCATGCAAAAATAACTTTTTAACTCAAATTAGAAGTATAGATCAACTTTAAAACTCAAAAATGATGTTGAGTTCCAAAAGTTCAATAACTTGCATTGATTTTCTGATTTGGAGTTTAACTGCTCTTTGATTGTGCACATGGATAATTATAAATTAATAAATAAATAAAGTGATTTATTCTCAACTTAACTGATTTTTGAAATAAAACAATTGATTTATGGGTTAATCAATCATTTAATCAAACTTTTATTCAAAAATAATATCATCAAATATGACAACTTGCTTTTATTAATTTAATCAATTAATAAAATGAATTTTGATTTATTATCAAATTCAAATAATAGTATTTGGGAATAAATATAATTAAATTCAATTAAATAATTAAGTGGTAGAATTAAATCTAATTAATTAAATATTTAGAATATTCAATTAATTAAACTTTAGGATAAATAAGATTTATCACCAAATAATCATTAAATTAAAAATAATTATGATGATTAAGAATATTACTAGGAATATTCCCTGATGCAGAATTTATGATAATCAATTAGGATTCGATGATGTGCCGATGTGCCTTGGGTTAGGACTTCTATGTCAATTTCATTCGATTTGAGGATGTAGGAGGTTAATGAACATATAGCCCATTTTTGGGGTATTACATTTTTCCCCTCTTTGAATTGTTGTGCAAAGCGCAGTGGTTCAAAGACAGTCTGTGTTTGATAGAGATATGAAACTGATTCAAAATTGATAATTGATATGAGACAGAAGCTAATTGATATTGATTTGATATGAAGATAATAGGTCCTAAATGACCAAAGATAATGTTCACTGTAGCAGCGATGAACCGAGGATTGCGTAAAAAAGTGTCAAAATGCCTGATTCCAAACCTTATTATTGCAAAGAAGTGAGTGACCGGTTCTAGACATGATTGTCTTAGTAGAACTAGCAGGTATCACATCTGAACCCTTCAGTTGCCGAAGAACCAAGGAAAGAACACTATGATCCGATGGTTGCAAAAACTGATATAGTTTACAAGATTAGGAGAATACCAGATTGATATGGATCTTGATGAATCTGATATGGCCCAAGTGATGATAGATTTGCCCCAAGTGATGAGGAATTTTGATGAATCAGTAACTAGATGTGGTTGTTGTCTTGATTACTAAGGAAGATATGATTTTCATAAAGATATGATTTCAAATTTGATTACAGACTTTGAATGATGTGCAATACCATGCCCCCTTTGAGATTAAAATTGAAATCTGACAAGAATAGTCAGCATTGAGAGTTTAGAAGCATGTTAATTGATTTGAGAAGTGGTTAAACATGGCCAAGAACACATTCTACATTGTTTAGAGGTCCTATAGACCAAGTTTGACTAGGTTTGGCCATGAGTTGACCATGGTTGACCAAGTTGAAATTTTGATAGTTTGATGTAAGATAATCAGTTAAGTTAAAAAAATGGATTCTACTATGATTGAAGGTTGATTATGCAAGTAGTTAATAATATAAAAAATCTGAGATTTTGATTTTGATCCCGAAAAAGGATTCTACTTATTTTTTCATTGGAGGAACCTTTGTGTGAGATTCAGCTCTTGTTAGATTTGAAGAATTGTTTAAGCTTTGAAGTTTGTTGAATCATTGTGAAATCATGCCACATGCAAAAATGCAAAGAGACATGCAGTATGAAATGCAACCTAAGACCTAGGACCTAGTCACTGATCATGTGTCGATTTGTTATCATCATTAAACTTTTAGGTAATCGGATAAATCAATACAATGCCCACTAGCTATGAAACCATAGACATATGAATATCAATTTGTATGCACAAGAATCAATACAACACCCATTGGTCAACAACCATGGATATATGAATATTGATTTTATTTTTAAAATGTCAGATTAGATATAAGCACCAAGGCATAAACGTTAGGATGACCTAAATATCATGTCCATTTTGATAAAGAAATTTGTATAAGCATCAAAACATTAACGTTGTGATGATCTGAATACACCTTGCATGATAAACACATCAAACAGCTAAGAGATTATTCTAAATCCAATGTGAATAACCCATAGTGACCATTTATCGTTCACATCCTTAGGTAAGATCGCATTTCACAGTAGGAGAAAGAACTCACTCAAAAAGACAATAGTTAGATCAAACTTCTTTGAATTTTCCAGGTATCAATGGTCGAGGTATGCATAGCCATCCAATTCGAGATAGAGGCTCTTACAGTTGGACACCATTTCAATCCAAAATTTCCAAAGTTGTTAGATTTTCACATACAAGTAGAAAATAAAGAAAAGATTATGCCCCCAGTCACCACTCTCTAAATCCTGTAAAGGAAATCATCAAAGAGCTCGAAGGGACATAATATGCAAAAATCTCAATGTGAATCAATAAGCATACAAGGAGATAAAAGCATGTAAAAAGCATAGATTGTTTTTAGTTTGTGTTTGATGTTGATTGTGTTGTTGTAGATGCAAAATCCTTTCTGGAGACAAGACTGACTGACTAACTCACATGAAGCTTCAAAAGGACTCTAAATGGATATGACACATCTCAGATACATGGGAGACCATAGGATATGACATTGATTGCCCCCAAGTTTGAACATTGATAGGATACAGATGCTTGAGCTGATTGGTGTACAAATCGACTTATTGAAAAATTAGAAATGCAAAAACAAACTGGGAGATATGTACAAACTAAAGCAAGACTGAAAGCTAGGAAAGACCAAGATTGCACTGATAGATGGAGCATTTTGAACAAGTGGCACCTATTTGTCGGGTTTTCACCATCTTGGCAGAGATTCTATTTTTGCTACCAAGGCACCTGTTTCCAGGTTTTCAACAAGGCACTTTTTTCTTTTTCTCATTTTTTTTTATTTTTCATTTTTTCAATTTTCATTTTTGTATTTTTGATATTTTCTAATTTTTTTTGTGAATCATCAAAGCACCTATTGCTAGGTTTTCACCAAGATGTTCATTTTTTTCAAAAATTTTTCCAATTTTTAAGATTTTTTTAGGATATTTTACTATGGACTGAATGCCTTAGGCATAGAATTTCTTTAGATGGAGAATGTTGATGGGTTCTCAGAGCTGTTCTCCTTCAGTCATTCAGAGTTGATAGGCACCAAAGTCAAAAGTAGTAGTAATTACAAAGGGACCTAGCCAATTAGATTCAAACTTCCCCTTGCGTTCTCGATGGGATTGATTTTTAGGATTCTCTCTCAAGACTAGATCACCAACCTAAAATTCTCTATATCTGACTTTCTTGTTGTAGCCTCTAGACATTCTCTTCTGATATACTCTAAGATGATCATACACTGTTTGTCTGCGCTCATCTAGTAGTTCAAGTTCTTGCAACCTAGACACTCTATAGTCATCATCAGTTACTAGACCATGCATTCTGATTCTTAGTGATGGGATTTCAACCTTAATAGGCAGTACCACTTCAGATCCATAAACTAAAGTGAAAGGTGTAGCCCTAGTGGGAGTTTTGATACTTGATCTGATACTTGTTCTAATACTAGTTCTGATACTTGTTCTGATACTTGTTTTGATACTTGGTTCTGATACTTGTTCTAATACTGGTTCTGACACTTGGTATACTTGATAGCATCTTTTTCCATTGCAAACTCCCAAGCAAGAACATATCATGTAGTCCTAATGTCTAGCAAGGTGGAGAACAAGAGGGATTGGCAAGCTGGTGGATGAGATGGAAGACAAGAGAATGAAGGAGAATGAAGGGAAGAAATCTTCAAGGAAAAATTCCTCACGAATACCCAAGCTAGGGAAAAATTGTCATGTAAAGCACATGTGGACAAGCAATGAAAGTCTAGCATAGGATAAGTCACAAAAGCGTAATGCCAAAGAAGGAAAGGATGTAGTTGAAATGAGTAGACATGTCAAGAGGCTTCATAGCACCATATTTTACTCTCTTTTTTTTTCTTTTCTTTTTTTTTCTTTTCTTTTTTTTTTTTTTTGGAAGAAGGCAAGCTTTTTAGATAATTCTCCTTGAAAGGATAAACCATGATATGCCAAGGATTCAAAATGATACGCTCAAAGATGATGATAGGGAAAGGGAGATGGAAGAGTAAAATGGAGGATAAGGTTTTATGTAAAGTGAGTGAGGTGGGAAGATAGAAGGAATAGGAAAATGAGGAAAAATGATAGAAGGTAGAAGGATAATGAATGGAAGGATTGTGAAAGGGTAGATGGAAAGGAAGGAAAGATCAACGTCAACACATACCTTGAAGGGTGGTGAGAGGATGGAGGAAATGTGAATGAAGGAATACGTGAAGGAATATGGCGAATAGATAGCAAAGGTTGTGGTTTAGGCACATGGAATGGAAGAATATTTTTGAAAGAAGATGAAGTGGAAGTCTTTGGAAGCTTGAATTTCAACTTTACTTGTTGTTCAACACCAGACTCTTTCAAGAGAGACTTTGGAATCCATATAGCCGTAGGCTTTTTATTTCCTTTTGATGATTTAGAGATAATATCTTGAATGATGGATTTTGGAACCCATACTTGTCTTGTAGTTTTTTTCTTAGATATCTTTTTTGACTTTATGCATCCATGTCATTTAGAGGAGACATGGTGATCTTCTCTTTTTGATAGATTCTTGTATTGCTTCTTTTTCTTGTATTGAACATTCGAGTTCCTTCCAAAAGACTTGGGACTTGTGGAAGAAGAAGGAGGATATGACTAGTTTAGATGGTTGGATGGATGAAAAGGATTCAAGGGTATGCATCTATGTTGATCTTGAGGAAAGATGGGAGATGGAGGGATGTAAGGACCCAAGATGGATGGAAAATTAGGAGAGTTAGGAGGGGAAAGTGAAGGGACATAAGGACCCAAGATGCAAGATAGACGTGAAGCTTGTAGTATTGGTGGAAGAGGTCTGAGGATGGAAGTGGAAGACACAAAAGGATAATCAATAAGCTCATCATCATCTATATGAAAACCAAGGACATCAGCATCTTTAGAGGGAGCATTAGGATTTTCAATAGGATCATGAACATCTTGAATATGAGCACCTTCTTTGATAGGATTGTGCAAACCTTGCAAAGAATTACGAAGAGTAGAAAGTGGAAGTGAACATGGAGTGGTAGAACAAGAAGATGGAAGACTTTGATCTTGACAAGGATCTTTGGATAGCACAAGCACATAATTTTTCTTTTGATTTTCAATAGGCTTAACATTGGAAGTAACAACACCATTTTTAACAACCTTAATGGAAGTATCATCTTTGGAAAGTGCAAGTGTAGTAAGGTTATTTTGATTGTCAATAAGCTCAATGGTGTAAGTAGTAACTTGATCTTGCTTAGGAGAAGACTTAAGACATGGTGGAATGCATGAAAAAAGATGTGCAAGATCAAAAGAACCCTGAAGTGAATAAGAGACATCATGAAAAGGATTGGATGACATGGAGGGTTCTTGATCTTGATCTTTCTTTATGTTCTTTTCTTCATCATTTTTAGAGTCCTCTTGACATGGATCTACTTCTAAGGATACGAAAGCATGTTGGGATTGTATGGAAGACTATTGCAGAGATGGTGAAGGACTAGTTGAAGTAGGAATTGTAGCGTATGAAGGCTTAGGCTCTTTAGGTTTAGCATTATTGAAATTATTAGCAGCCAAGTGAAGGTTACCTTGAATTTCTTGAAGAGGTAGCCCTAGAGGATAACTATAGGGAATCATATGAAAAGTATCAGGGCTTGTGTTAGATGAAGGTTCTGTGAAAGATTTGAAAGACTCAAAAACTTTAGGAAATGTACGGGTATTGGAGGAAGTAGGGGATGGAAGGGAACCATCACAAGACAAAGGTCCAACATTAACATGATCTTTCTTGAGAAGATAATATTTATTTTCAGCAGGAGAGTTCTTAGGAGAAGGATTCTTATAATATTGATGCTTCAAGCTAGAACGATAAATTTTATAGTCCTCAATAGTAGTAGATGGATCATAATCAAGGTATTGTTCACAAAAATCATCAAAGTCTTTTTTAAAATTAGAATCATATGGATCACCATCATGATCTATCCAATGCGACATCCCATTTCCAGTAAGCAGGAACACATGATGAGGAGGAATCTTAGGAATAGAGGTGTCATAGGTATCATTATATTGTCCATCATCATAGTCATCATAGTCTCCAAAGATGGATGTGTCACTCTCCATGGAAGAGGTATCATAAGGATTGTCACGTTGCTCATATTCTATCCGGGGGCATGGTGACATGTACAAGTCTTTATCAAATGGAAAAGGGCATAGAGATTCCTTGGAGAATTCCTTGGGTTCTTTCTCTTTCTTAAGATTGTTAAGTTCAACTTGCATAGCGTGCATCTGCTTCATCATAGCTGTGATTAGAATTTTTTCCTCATGTGTACTGATTCTTTGAGACATGTGTACTGATTCTTAATAGCTACGACTTTGTTCCTAACATAGTGATTTGTTTGATAGATTCTGGAACTAGGCTGAAAAAGCTAAGTATTTGGCAATTCTGAACATTTTCTAACAACTTTAACTTTGGCTTTGGCTTTGACATGAGTTTTGAAATTTTAGGATGACTTTTGACACTAGAAAGGATTTTTGCTTCAGATTTACAATTTTTCAGTATCAGATTGTTTGCAAATAGTATTGTCCATATTTGAAGATTATACTAGATTTGTTCATTTTTAGTAGCCAGATAGATAAGCAGGCATGCAAAACATCAAGCAAGTGATTTCAAGCATGTCTAAAAAAAATGAACTAGGGAAAAAGAAACCTTGCACATGAACAATCAAGTGACTTATTCATTCTAATCCTCAGAAGTGCTAATTATGTATGTTCCAAAATATTTTGCAATGACGCATATATACCCTAGAAAATAAAAATTTGGCCTCGCTAGGGTTTTTAGTAATGGTTTGACTCTGTAACTTTTATGATCCAAAGGGGTGAACTCCAATCTCGACACACCAGGGTTTTGACACAATCTGACAATTTAATCAATCAGGAGCTCCTAGGGAGATCTGACAACCCAACAATGAACCACACCTGTGAAGATTTCTTCCACAAGGACATTTATATAGTGGTTGCCACTACCATAGAGAAAATGGCTATTACTGCTTGAGGTTCTGTCAATGCAATTTTCCCTGTGAAGGGAGTGTCTGCTATGGTTAACCCTCTCTAAAGATGACTCATAGTATTGTACCACAAGGGGGCTTGACTCCAGATCCAAGGTTTTTGACATCTTTTCACTTTTAACCCAAACAAAGCAGGTAGATAAATCCGACATGCTAAGCTAAAGTTTTTCTCCACCAAGGTCTATGATGTCAACTCCATGTGATCTATCAACCTCTCCAGGGAGAGAATGTATTGATCAATAAGAGAAGGTGCACTAACCAATTTTGATTTACCAAAGCTCATGATGTCAACCCCACGTGATCTATCAACCTCTCTTGGGAGAGAATGTATCGATGAATAAGAGAAGATGCACTAACCAAGTTGAATGTGAAACACACTAAGTATCCTCCCTACCTACAAGGATTCTATCATCAAGAAGGATTTCACTGGGAATCCAATCTCTCAAGAATCACAAATAGTGTTCGTAGGGCCTAATTACTATGTGAGCATAGATGTATGTTTCCAAAAAGAAAATCTACCAAAAGTACCCAAAAAGTAGAAAGATGAACACTTAACGCTTAAAGTGAATATGAGATGATTCCACAAGGTGGAACACTTAACACCCCACACAAGCTGAAAATGAGTCCCCAACTTAGAAAACAAGTGAGTTCCTAAAAGCATAAATGGGTTGCCAAGTGGAACACTTAACGCTTCTGTCTTGTTGACCCCTCCCCTTTAATGTGGCGTTGACCTTACAACCATGGGGTGGAATGAGGGGTCAGCAGATTAGTGAGTCCAATAACCCAAGATAGCAATCAAGATCAATCACAAGTATCTAATACTACTAAATAAATACCTAAAGTGTCACAACCTAATATTCATTTCTACAAGTGTGTAAAACAAAAGCATGAAAAGAAGCACTCAAGCTAGACACATGAGAGATTTATTTTAAGTCCAAATCAAAATGTTATTAGATGAAGGAGAATACCTGAGATCCTCACAACATGCTTAGTAAATTTTACTTGATTTTTAGCAATTGTTGTTGAGCTTTTCCATGCAAGCAAGTCACGAACTCTACAACAAGCCAACAAACAAAAAAGCAAACAAGATATGGAAGGTATATTCAACTTATGAAAACTCTTGGGTTAGATTTGAAAACCAATTGTTTAGGAGAAATAATAACCAGCAATTAACCCAAATGAAAACTCATATCATGCATTGAACCATGTGAAAAAATAAGTGCATACCCATCACAATTTTTATTTTTTTTACTGCATTTGACCTAGTCAACAAGATCTGATTTTTTGAATATGATTTTGGCCACAAAAATAGAAATTGAGAACAAAGACCCCTACTAAAAAATAGAGAGCTTTCCAAAAATGTAAAATTTTTAGAAAAATCTCTTCATTTGTGCCCTAGAGACTCGTTTTACCAAAACAGACCAGTTTTTATAAATTGACTATTTGAGCTATTATATTGTATCCAAATTTAAAACACAAAGAATGGATCCCCTATATAATTTGAAGGGCTTTCCAAAAATATAAAAATTTCAAAAAAAATGCTGATTTACACCTAAAATTAATTTTTTATGAAAAATTGAAAAAAATTTATTAAAAATTCAAAAAAATTTGGAAAATTATAAATTTTTTGTCGAAGCTTCACTCATATGTCTCCAACTCATAAAAAAATTTCAGATGAAAAATCCAAGCTGTTTGGGAGATAAAATTGAATCTTTGAAAATTTAGGGCTTTAGCTCCAAAATAAAAATCAAAACCAGCATGTAAAGGTGGGTTGCCCCATGGTGGGTGCCAAAAATGTGTGTGTGAAAATTGTACCTGATCTATAGACACAACACTCCTGTAAAACATTAGAGGTTACCTATAATCAAAATCATGCAAAATCAAAATCTAATCTAACCAAGCGATCTACTACCTTCTAATAGGTGCGAGATTGATGTTCTCAAATTGTAATCGAGATCAGTGACCTAGACGACACCTAAATGAAGGATTTGATTGCAAAATTGATATGAAATATGAATGCAATTAATCTTTTTTTTTTTTCTATGCAATGATATGAAAACTTGATATGAATCTATGCTAATATGAAAATTGATCTATGATATGCTAAATGATCTAACAATGATATGAAAATGAATCTAAATGAATTGAAAAAAAAAACCAAATTGATCTCACAATAGCCTTGATTCGCAATAAGCTTTGATTCTCGAAATTCCAATTCTCCAAAATAGTTGTGCAATTCGTAGATGACTTTGGCAAAGTAAGCTTGCAAAATTATGAGATGATTTGAGATGAGCTGAAGCCTTAATTTATAGAAATCCAGGGCTTTGGAGGTGCATGGATAAAAGCCATAAATCACTCAAATTAACTCAGTTTGATTTTTGAGTTATCTAATAACAAAGATAATTTAATTTACAAAAACATGCAAATCATGCAAAAATAGCTTTTTAACTCAAATTAGAAGTTTAGATCAACTTTAAAACTCAAAAATGATGTTGAGTTCCAAAAAGTCAATAACTTGCATTGATTTTCTGATTTGGAGTTTAATTGCTCTTTGATTGTGCACATGGATAATTATGAATTAATAAATAAATAAAGTGATTTATTCTCAACTTAATTGATTTTTGAAATAAAATAATTGATTTATGAGTTAATCAATCATTTAATCAAACTTTTATTCAAAAATAATATCATCAAATATGACAACTTGCTTTTATTAATTTAATCAATTAATAATAGGAATTTTGATTTATTGTCAAATTTAAATAATAATATTTAGGAATAAATATAATTAAATTCAATTAAATAATTAAGTGGCAGAATTGAATCTAATTAATTAAATATTTAGAATATTCAATTAATCAAACTTTAGGATAAATAAGATTTATCGCGAAATAATCATTAAATTAAAGATAATTATGATGATTAGGAATATTACTATGAATATTCCCCAATGCAGAATTTATGATAATCAATTAGGATTTGATGATGTGTCGATGTGCCTTGGGTTAGGACTTCTATGGTGATTTCGTTCGATTTGAGGATGTAGGAGGTTAATGAACATATAGCCCATTTTTGGGGTATTATAGATGCATGGCTTGAGAGTGAAGTTGTCGAAAATTTCTTGATGTTCTTGTAGATCAGATTGTAATCTGATGATCATTTGTAGCAGAGCTAGGGTTTTCCATACTTGGGAACAAGGAGATTTCTTGGAGGCTTGTGAGCTCAATTTTAGATCTTCCTTAGGTTTTCCATCAGCTTCTGATTGTCTTCAGAGCTGAACTAGCTGAGATTGTATTGGATCTGGTTGTGGATCTTGTAGAATTGTTTCATTTTGTAATTGACCTTAACCCGAAAGGCTTTACAGCTAGGCATGTTAATACAAATTACTTGGAAACATTTATGGTGTTGTTTTTGTGTTGAGTATTCCCCTGTGTAATTTTGTTTGCTACAAGCTTTGGATTGTCCTTCATTGGATCCACAATCCTTGACTACATTAGGTTGTATCAGAGTGAAAGTTTGTTCCTGTTGGAGTGAAAGTTTGATCTTGTTGAAGTAGAAGCTTGACCTAGAAAGTATAATCTTGCGAAGTTGATCTTATTGGAGTAGAGATTGTGCACAATCTGAACTGCAGATCTGAAGCACTGAACTTGTGAAATTGTGCCCTAGTTGTTTACAAGATTGTAGGTTGAGATATGACTTGTTCACAACTTGGAAATTGTCACAAGGTGGTCGGTGAGGGTTTGTTGCAGAAGGTTTCTCGTATGTTCAAGGATGCATCTGAGAAGATTGGACCCTAGAGTTATTTCTAGTCTTTGTGATACTATTGAATCCTGGATCATAGAGAAGGTGAAATCAGATTTCAGATCTGAGATGGAATTGATGAAGAATGATATGGTCACTAAGATCATGAGAACTGTTGCTGGTATACCTCAAAATGTTGGTACTGAGGATGGCTATGAAGAAGCTACTCCAGAATTTAAAATTGTTCGATCTAGTGGTGATGATTGGAGGAATAGATCTGGTGAAGATAGAATTGCTTGGTTGCCTAGACCTATTGCTTGGTTTAGTAATTATCGAATGGAAGTTTCTACTTTCTCTAGTACTTTGGAGCCCAACAATCAGACTAAAAATGCTAAAATGACACAATATAGAGATTTAGCTCTTGATGTGCTTTCACAATTCTCCTCTTATACGATCCAGTCTTTACTTAGGAAGGATAATCGACATGCAGATCCCATGGAAAGCGCAACTGCCTTGGTTTGTCTTGAGAACAAAGCTAAAAATTTTCAATTTACTATACAAACTCTTAAAAGCCTTGCAATTTCTTACAAGATTACCTCTAACTGTTTCAATTTGCATTTAGATGAATGGTATTCGCATATTTTTAATTTTTTGAAGGATGGTACTTTTCATGAATTAGTAACAAGGAACATACGTAATCATATTAGGAAACTTGTAGCACATTACATCATTTTAGGAGATACGCTTTACAAATGCTCTTATGAAGGATTATTATTAAGATGTCTCAATAGAACTAAAATTCCTATAGCTTTACTAGAGGCTCATTCTGGCTCTTGTGGGGGACATTTTGCTTCAAAATCCTTGGTTAATAAATTGCTTCGAATGGGATATTATTGGCAAAAAATGGAACATGATTCCTTTATGGTTGTTAAGAAATGTCCTCAATGTCAACAACATAGTAATTTGTTTCATGCTCCTGCTCCTGAGCTTCGTAATCAAGTTTCTCCATGGCCTTTTAGTGCTTGGGGATTTTAACTTATTGGAAAAATCTCACCAGCTTCTTCTCAAGGACATACTTACATTCTCACTGCTCCAGATTATTTCACGAAGTGTGTTGAAGCTATTCTACTACGTTCAACAACATCGAATGTTATCTATGATTTCATCCTTAATAATATCATAACAAGATTTGGTATTCCTTCGATGATAATTTTAGATAATGGAACCTCTTTTAACAATAAAAAAGTCACGAAATTCTTGGAGAAATATAAGACTCAACATATATTTTCAACTCCTTACTATCCACAATCTAATGGACAAGCTGAAGCATCAAATAAAATTATTAAACAAATTTTGAGAAAGACAATTAGTAAGCATGCGAAAGATTGGCATACTCAATTGACTTATGCTTTATGGGCCTATAGGACTAGTGTTCGTACTGCCATGGGTACTTCTCCTTACAACCTTGTTTATGGTACTGATGCTATTATGCCATTGGAACTAGAAATATCTTCTTTACGTGTTTCATTTCATGGGATAATTGATAAAGATACTTTTCATGAACAACGCCTACAAGAATTAGAAATGTTGGATGAAAAATGAATACATGCATTAGAACATATAAAAGCTTATCATAAATCTCTTCAGAAATAATACAATCATAAGGTAATTGAACGAACATTTGCAGTTGGTGATTTAGTCCTTTATGAGAATCAATGAAATGTGAATGTTTTACTAGGCAAAAAAGGAAAATTTAGCCCTAATTGGCTTTGACCTTTTGTTGTTATTGAAGACTTTGGTTCGGGTGCTTACAAACTTGCTGATATGGATGGTGTTTCTTTTAAGTAACCCATTAATATTATGAATCTTAAATGTTATTATCCTTAATTTTAGTTGTTTTATGTGCATTTATGTATTCCTTATATAGGTTATGTAGTTTTTGCAAAATTACATATTGAATATGTTTATGCACTTTCTTTCTTTCTTTCCTTCTTTCTATTAAGTTTTATATTGATGAAAGCATAGTAATCAAACATAGAACTAATTAGCAGAGAAATTTTTTCATTCATCAAAAAGAGTTTTTCAAATTTTTGATACATATGTGGCCAATGGCCCTATCTATCACTATGTTGCTCTGATGGCTGATGACTCCCAGATCTCTCTACTCTATTCTGGGAAGATGAAGATTTGTGTGTCTATGTATGACCCTATACCTCTACCATCAGCATCTCCTCTCTTTCTCTGCAAAATCTCAGCTCTTGCTGGATTCATACAAAGATGTTGGCATGCCTGCTGGGATCACTGCGACTGATAGAAGACTCTCACTCATCAGCTGGTAGTCTGTAGGATATAATTGTATCCTTGAGAACCTTAGATAAAAATCTCCTCCAATCTGCTATGCTAGCTGTAGAAAGAAAACTTTTATCAGTCTAGTATCTTATCTATCTCAAATGAAATCACATATTCAATCAAATTTCATACCTGGGTCTCCCTCCTGGATGTCCCTAAAGTGTCTAGATGGTGGGGGCATGGAGTGACTACTCTCTCCACACTTGCTATATCTAGGTCTTAGTGGTGGTGTCTCTATGTGGGGCCGTGGGGGTCATCATGATCTTAGTGGTGATGTGTGAGTAATAGGTATATTTGTATCAGTATCACCAGCTGGGGGCATGTCATTGGCTCTCTCCTCCACTCTCTCATATGATCTATCTTCTCTCTCCTCCTCCTCCATGGGATCTTCCCTGGGGATATGGTCCTCCTCATCTCTAATTTCTTCATCATCTTCTGTGGGTCCACTATCCCAGTGTGTCCTCTCTGTAAAGCCTATATCACCTATGGGATAATCCTCAGGAAAGATAGGATGGATCCCCTCCAAACTCTAGTACTTGATGTAATCTCAGCTCACACCTAAGTAGGCTACATCTTATGGTACCTCTATATCATCTCTCTCCTTTGTATCACTATCCTTTATGTCTACTATTGATGGTCATCATATGGTGCCGAGTCTTTGATAGTATCTTGTCAGATGTACATAGTGAGGTACTACCTTAGGGACTCCCTATAACAAGTTGAACTACCTCATCACCTGATCATAATAGTAGGGCATCACTATATGACTCTGATTAACTTCTAGCAGTTTACACTATTGTACTAGCAATGCGGTCTAGATGTACTCTCTAGTAGAGCATATCCCCAAACTGCCAAACATTTCTCAAAGGATATGTGAACTCTCTCATTATGCTCACATCTACCATCATGGGGACTCCCTATGGACATGTACATGTGAAATGCTCAAATATCCAAATCTACAAAAGTGGCATGTTGATAGACTCTCCCGCTGATATCTCACTAGCTCACTGAGGTCATGGTATAGCTGAGCTAGCATGCTCTGATCCCATGAGAACATGGTCCTATCTCTCTCCATCCTCCATATAAGATGTGTTAGAGGTGAAAAAATTATGGTACCCTTTGAGTTGGGTAACACAACCAAGGCTACTATACACAACATCACCTTTCGTACTAAAGGTGTAGGGCCTGACAGTACGGAAGATAGTAGGATTTGATATGATCAGGTCCACATCTATGGAAGCACTACTATACAATACTTTGTGTCTTCATGGATCTCCTCACAACCATGCTATGCTCTAGGTCTGATGGTCTCCTCTCAGACTGGAAGCCACATGATCCTATATACATCCTCTAAGGTAATAGTAATCTCACCACAAGGAAGATGGAAGGGGCATGTATCCTCATCCCATCTCTCTATCAGAGCCAATAGCATGGCTCAATGTAGTCTAATTTGTTGAAGGACTGATACCTAGTATAGTCCCACATCCCTTATTAACTGCATCCCCTCATCATCAAGCTCAGATAGTCTCTCTTTGACCTTGACTAGCAATTCCCCAAAGGGATGCTCTCGAAAACAAACCAAGTCCTGCAAGCATAAACAAACATCATATCAATCATCTGTATCATCAAATCTAAAAATCTAACTAAAATAGCTAAAATTCAACCTTAGCTAGGTCAATTTCAAACTTACTAGGTCAATGTCAACTTTACTGGGTCAGAGTCAACCTTTTTGGGTCAGTGTCGACCTCATCTCAAAAACTAACAAAAACCCTCTGGTCAATGTTGACTTTCATGGGTCAAAGTCGACCTAGATGGGTCAATGTTGACCTAAGTGGGTTAGGATCAACCTAAAAGGGGTAAAATCAAGCTTTTCGATAAAAATAGGAATTTGGAAAGTACAAAGGTGGAAATAGTAAACTCACCTTAGGTAGTGACCGACCGGTAGCCAGGCTATGTCTCAGAATCTCCAGGCATGTCGCTTGAAGCTCCTCTCTTATCAACATCTTGCTTCCTTGTTTTGAATCTAAAAATGGTAAGAATGAGTAAGTATTTCTCTCTTTTTCTTATTTATAAGTTCAAATTAGGGTTTTATTAGGGTTTCCTTAGGGTAAACTCAAATTTCCCTTTTATGCATTTAGACAAACATCCACTCTTTTCATCATAACTAGAGTTTGGTAACTCCATTTTCAGTGCCGTCAGTGGTGTTGGAATCATGATTTAGATACCTAAATCCTTGAACCAATTTAGGAAGGTTAGGAATCCTTCTAATTAGTTTAGGAAAGGATTTTTCAACACCTTTCATATCCAGTATATAGAGTTTTTCTTATCACCCTATTTCATCCTTCCGAAGTAGAAAGCTGAAATAGGGGGGGCATAAGGGGCTCTATACACTTCTAAAATTATCATATAGTAATATTTAGGTGATTTATAGATTTCCATTAACCTTGTGTGTTGCAGGTTCTAATAGTTTTCTACAAGATCTTTACATTGAGGACTTGGCTATATCCTTTTTATTTACTATGATGTTTCTTACTTTAGCTTGCATATTCACGTAGTGCCATATCTAAGATAAAGTGGGGGCTAAATGTATCATCTTGAAATGGAAGCACTTCCATCTAGATAGGTTTAGCACCCTCTTTTAGTACATTTATCATGATAGACTTGCATTTAGGATACATTTTGCACATATCTTCTTCATTCTAGGTGAAATTAGGGGTAGGATCCCGAGGATTCTACTTAATTTCCCTTTTCCCATTGATCTATTTTATAGGTAGGAATTAGAAATAGGTCCTCCTAGCTTTCATTATAGTCATCATAGGATTTTATGCCTAACTCTTGCATTCTATCCTTTTCTGCTATCATTTCTAGGTCTTCAGGCATCCCTAGGACCTCTATCCTGATTCTGGCTAGATCTGGGCCCATAGGGTCAAAATCGAGATTGTTCCTGACTAGGTAAAGTTTGAGCTTGATCCTGACTAGGCAAAGTTTGAGCTTGATCCTGACTAGGTTAGTTACAATCTTGATTCTGACATCCTCCAAAATTTGTGCCCCTCTTTCAAAATTTAGTCCTGACGGGCCCTGAAATCAATGTCAAGCTCTCGGATCCAAGTGTGAAAAGGTTTTAATTAAAATTTCATTTAATTATTTTCCCTCCTTATTTGGTTATTGTTATTGGACATTAATTCTAGGTGAAATTTGAATTATGGGTCCTCACATTGCTCTAGGAGCTTCACCTTGAAACCTCTATATAAAGACTCTCATTTGCATTCATTTTCACCAAGTACGACCAAACATTCTCATGATCAAGTGCTCTCAAGGAGTCAATTTCATGAGCAAGAAGATTTCAAGCAAGTAAGGAATGGTGAAGATGCAAGATAGCGAGAGGATGATATAAAAGATTAAACCATTGTTGACATCAAGCATCTTTGTGAATACAATATTGGGAGCAAGAGAGATCCTTTCTTCCTTGATCCACCATTGTCAACTTTCAAGCATTCAAAGATTCAATCACGGAGTAACAATTATAGATTGTGAGTTTGGTAAAAGTACTTTAGCCTTGGGGGCTTGGTATGCTTTTCAATCTCATTCAAATCTATGCATTGTTGTTTCCTACATATTCATGCTAGGTTTTTGATCTAGAGGATTACATCTTGGCATTACATTTTCAATATATACACACACACATTCTATTTCAATCAGCTATTCGTGGAGGTGGAGATCACCAAAATGGGGGTTTGACTAAGGTAAAACCCTATATAGCCACCCCAAAAAATGCCCTTTTCAGAGATCTATAGTATTTGTTTCAGGAATCAAAGGACAGATTTGAGTACCCTTTTCACTGAACTTTCAAGATCTGCAAACAAAGTCAAAATCGACCTTTAGAATAAAAATGTAGTATTTGACCTTTTATGAGTGTCAAAGTCGACCTGCTATCGAAAAGATGAAACTTTTATGGGTTTTCTCCATCTCAGCTATCTGATAACAGATATGGTTGTAGAATATTCTGAAACCTCACACAGACTTTAATAAATAGGTATTTTTAAATCAATTTCATGATGAGGTATGTATCTTGACCAAATTAATTTTCAGATTTAGTTATGCTATTTCAATTCAAATGAATAAGTGTTGAATGTTAGGTACATTATTAAGCTTCCATTTTACACCTATTCATTTTGGTGAACCCGACGTGACAACTCTTTCTTTTATGGTGTTAGATTTAAATCTTGTATGCTTATAAGATTAGATTTCTTTCCTTTTCTTGCATTTATATCTGAAAATACAAAAATATTTACATTTTCAGGCTTTTAGTACTTTCTTTGTATTGAACATGTATGATTCTTATTTTGAGTACTTTGATGAGGCTTTTATTGTACAAAAGGATAGATTACCTAATGAGGTACATGGTAGTGAGGATGAAAATGGTTTGAATATGATCTCCATGGATTCTATTCCTATTTCACTCTCCTCCACAACCTCTCTAATTGACCTTTACCATAGGGTGTGTGCATGGTTACCTTCATGTCCCACTATTTGTAACATTGATAAACCTAAAATGATATATCCTACACCTTTGATGATGGTAAAAGGATGTCCACATATAAAAATTAAGGGTAAACCTAGAGATCCTTTGGATTTATTTGATAACATTGATTCTGTTTCACATGCTTATCACACACAGAATAACCCTTAGCCTACTATTCCATTTTCTTTACCTCCTTCTCAACCTATGCTTCCTCAAGCACCTAGGTATCCATCTACCTTTAAGGAGTACAACTTAGTTGATCAATTACGTGCTACTCCTGCTAAGATATCTTTATGGGAATTACTTCAAACCTCCCTGACATATGATGAGGCATTGCAAAAAGCTTTATCTACTCTTCCTGCTTCACCTCCTAATCAAGAGAACATTAATTCTATTTTGGATTGTATGCATACTATGCCTTCTATACCTCCTATTGTGTTTTCTGATAATGATTTACCTTCCCTAGAGGTGCAGAATCAATATGATGCTCTTATGGTGGTTGTCTCTATTAATCAAAGTATCATTTGAAGAACCTTAATTGATAATGTATTTGGACTTAATGTTTGTAGCATGGATATGCTCAAGGTGATTAAGGCTGATTTTACTAATATTCAACCTGATAATGTTCCTATATGTGGATTTGACAATATTGCAAAAATAACTTTGGGCATTATTACCTTACCTATTAAAGTTGGTCTAGTTATTCTAAATACTCCTATTCATGTTATGCCTAGACCTCTCAATTATAATCTTCTTTTAGGAAGACCTTGGTTACATACTATGCATGCAGTTCCTTCTACTCTTCATCTCAAGGTTAGGTTCATCTATAATAACTTAATGTATACATTACATGCAGATGATGCCCTGAATCCTTGCTTAAATGCATACTATGCTAAAAAATCTGAACTAATTCAACCTAGTAAATAGTTTGAAAAACAATCAGAGATACAACAATCTGAGATAAAACAACTTGAGATTCAACAAGAAGAAGCTCCGTGTTTTTCATCTTTGACTGAGGATGATTAGGGGACACTAGATTTTAATCCTACATTTATTGGAGAATACAAAGTCTTTGATTTGGAATTCATGAAGCAACAAAACAAATTTGAGAAAAAAGTTTTTATTTCTTCTCTGCCATCTGAGGAACTAAAAAGTAATTTTGTTGCCACTTCGATTAATGAAATGATTGAAACTATAAAGCCTAATTGTTATGACATGGTGACATACGCTGCTCCTTGGACTCCTTTTGACATGACTAATTGATATGGTCCTAGTTATCATTTGCTTAAGAAATTAGGATTTAATGGAAAAGGATGTGGTAAATATGAACAAGGTATACAAGTACCTTTGAACAATGAAGTTTATGATCATACATATGGATTAGGATTCAATCCTTATAGACAACCATCTACTTTTCCTCTTAATCTTAATCATATTTGTAGTGGACAATTGAAGTTGGTCAATCCATTGCTTATTGATCTTAATCAACAATCCTCTTTGGATATTTTTCCTAAAGAGGAAGCCTTAATGGAATTTTTAGGGGTTTATGAGGATTTGCCTAAGTTTCATCACAAATGAGGAAAGCCTTATTTTTAAAAACTGATGCTTATTTTGCAGAACATGAAGAACATGATACTCTTCCTTTGCCAATGGATTCTCCGATAAGAAGTCATTTGTTAATCACTGAAACTATTGATATTCAAGTGGATGAAAAGGACTCTGAAAGAATGATAAAAATTGGAAAGTGTTTGAACCAGGATGAGCATGATCAGATGGTTTCCCTATTACTTGAATTTAAGGATATCTTTTCTTGGAAATATTTAGATATGCCAGGTATATATTCTAAGATTGTTACTCATAACATTGTTTTAAAGCTGAATATGAAACCTATGAAATAGAAAATTTGAAAGATGAATCCACGAATCGCTTTGTTAGTCAAAGGTGAAATTGAAAAATTATTGGATTCTAGATTTATCCATTCTATTGACTACTCAAATTGGATTTCAAACATTGTGCCTATGTCAAAAGGAGAAAATAAGATAAGAATGTGTACTAATTTTAGAGATTTAAATAAGGAATCCTTGAAAGATGATTTCCCATTACCTAACATCGATATGATTGTGGATTCAATAGCGGGCCATGCGTTGTTATCTTTTATGGATTTTTTTTAGGATATAATCAAATATTATCCCTCTTGAAGATCAATTTAAAACTACATTTATAACACCTTGGGGAAACTTTTGTTGGGTCATGATGCCCTTTGGATTAAAAAATGTAGGAGCAACTTATCAGCTGGTTATGACTCTGATTTTTCATGACTACATTCATAAGATTCTTGAAGATTATGTGGATGATATTTTGGAAAAATCTATACAAAGAGAATACCATGTTACTATCTTATGATAGATATTTGAAAGAATTCAAAGTTATAATATGAGATTGAATCCTAAGAAATGTGTCTTTGGAGTTGATTCCGGTAAATTATTAGGATTTATAATTTCTAAGCGAGGCACCGAAGTAGATACTGAAAAGATTGAAGCTATTGTTAATATGCCTCCTCCTAGGAATATTTCCCAGTTACAACATTTAGAAGGAAAAATACAAGCTATTCATCGCTTTATTTCTAATATAGTGGACTGAAGTATCCCTTTTACTTCCTTTCTTAGAAAGGATACTACTTTCTCTTGGAATGATGAGTGTAAGCAAACTTTTGAGAAATTTAAGGAGTATCTTGTGAATCCTCCTATTTTGCAACCTACTAATTTTGATAAAACATTTCATTTATACACTTCAACGACTCCATGGGCCGTGAGTGCGTTGTTAGCTCAAATTGATGATAATGGTAAAGAAAGATATGTGTATTACATTAGTTGGAATTTACTTGATTACAAAACATGATATACAGATTTAGAAAGACAATGTCTAGCTATAGTTTATGCATGTCAGAAACTTAGACATTATCTCCTAAATGCTAAAGTTAATGTGATCATCAAATTTGATCCTTTGAAACATCTTTTCTCACAAACTGACCTCTCTGGTTGGTTGGCAAAATGGGAGATGTTGCTTACAAAATTTGATCTTAATTTTATCTCTTAGAATTCTATTAAGGGACAAGCATTGATAGATTATCTAGTCGAAGCTCCTTGTCCTCACTTAGATGAAACTCCTACTTCAATAGAATTTCTTGATGAGAATATCCTAGGTATTCAATAGGAGGATATTTGGGAATTGTATTTTGATGGATCTAAGTGTAAAATAGGTTCTAGTGTGGGTATCATCTTGATCCTGCCTATGAAAAAACCCATCCCTTTGTCATATAAATTAACCTTTCCTTGTACTAATAACATTGCGGAGTATGAAGCTCTTCTAGCTGGACTACGAGCAACTTGATCCCTCAATATCAAATATTTACACATATATGGAGATTCACAACTAATTGTTGAATCAATTAAAGGAGGATATCAGACTAAAAGTGCTAAAATGACACAATATATAGATTTAGCTCTTGATGTGCTTTTACAATTCTCCTCTTATATGATCTAGACTTTACCTAGGAAGGATAATCGACATGCAAACACCATGGCAAGCACAAGTTCCTTGGTTTGTCTTGAGAACAATGCTGAAAACTTTCAATGTACTATACAAACTCTTAAAAGCCCTATAATTTTTGACAAGATTACATCTGACTATTTCAATTTGCATTCGGATGAATGGTATTCACATATTTTTCATTTTTTGAGGGATGGTACTTTTCCTAAATCAACAATGGAACATGCGCAATCATATTAGGAAACTTGCAACATGTTACATCATTTTAGGAGATACACTTTACAAATGCTCTTATGAAGGATTATTATTAAGATGTCTCAATAGAACTGAAATTCCTATAGCTTTAGTAGAGTCTCATTCTGGTTCTTGTGGGGGACATTTTGGTGGAAAATCACTGGTTAATAAATTGCTTCGAATGAGATATTATTGGCAAACATTGGAACATGATTCTTTTATGTTTGTTAAGAAATGTCCTCAATGTCAACAACATAGTAATTTGATTCATGCTCCTGCTCGTGAGCTTAGTAATCTAGTTTCTCCATGGCCTTTTAATGTTTGGGGTTTTGACCTTATTGGAAAAATCTCACCGGCTTCTTCTCAAGGACATACTTACATTCTCACTGCTACAGATTATTTCACGAAGTGGGTTGAAGCTATTCCATCGTGTTCAACAACAATGGATGTTATCTATGATTTCATCCTTAATAATATCATAACAAGATTTGGTATTCCTTCGATGATAATTTCAGATAATGGAACCTCTTTTAAAAATAAAGAAGTCATGAAATTCTTGGAGAAATATAGGATTCAACATTGATTTTCAACTCCTTACTATCCACAATCTAATGGACAAGCTGAAGCATCAAATAAAATTATTGAACAAATTTTGAGAAAGACAGTTAGTAAGCATGCAAAAGATTGGCATACTCAATTGACTTATGCTTTATTGGCCTATAGGACTAGTGTTCGTACTACCAAGGGTACTTCTCCTTACAACCTTGTTTATGTTATTGATGCTATTATGCCATTGGAACTAGAAATATCTTCTTTACATGTTTCATTTCATGGGATAATTGATAAAGATACTTTTCATGAACAATGCCTACAAGAATTAGAAATGTTGGATGAACAACGAAGACATGCATTAGAACATAAAAAAGCTTATCATAAATCTCTTCAGAAACAATACAATCATAAGGTAATTGAATGAACATTTGTAGTTGGTGATTTAGTCCTTTATGAGAATCAATGAAATGTGAATGCTTGACTAGGCGAAAAAGGAAAATTTAGCCCTAATTGGCATGGACCTTTTGTTGTTATTGAAGACTTTGGTTCAGGTGCTTACAAACTTGCTGATATGGATGGTGTTTCTTTTAAGGAACCCATTAATATTATGAATCTTAAATGTTATTATCCTTAATTTCAATTGTTTTATGTGCATTTATGTATTCCTTATATAGGTTATGTAGTTTTAACAAAATTACATATTGAATATGTTTATGCACTTTCTTTCTTTCTTTCCTTCTTTCTATTAAGTTTTATATTGATGAAAGCATAGTAATCAAACATAGAACTAATTAGTAGAGAAATTTTTTCATTCATCAAAAAGAATTTTTCAAATTTTTGATACATATGTGGCCAATGGCCCTATCTATCACTATGTCTATCATTATGTCAGTTTGATGGCCGATGACTCATGGATCTCTCTACTCTATGCTGGGAAGATGAAGATTTGTGCATCTATGTATGGCTCCTAGATATGATCATACCCTATACACATCCTTGGAGACCCTGTACCTCTACCATCAACATCTCCTCTCTTTCTCTGCATAATCTCAGCTCTCACTAGATACATACAAAGATGTCGGCATGCCTGCCGAGATCTCTATGACTGATATGAGACTCTCACTCATTAGCTAGTAGTTGGTAGGAGATAATTGTATCCTTGAGAACCTCGAATAAAAATCTCCTCCACTCTGCTATGCTAGCTATAGAAAGAAATTTTTTATCATTCTAGTATCCTATCTATCTCAAATCAAATCACATATTCAATCAAATTTCATACCTGGGTGTCCCTCCTAGACATCGCTGAAGTGTTTAGATGGGAGGGGCATTAAGTGACTACTCTCTCCATGCTTGCTATATCTAGTCTCAGTGGTGGTGTCTCTATGTGGGGCCGTGGGGGTCATTGTGATCTCAGTGGTGATGTGTGAGTAATAGGTATATCTGTATCAGTATCACTAGCTGGGGGCATGTAATCGGCTCTCTCCTCCACTCTCTCATCTTCTCTATATTCTCTCTCCTCCTCCTCCATTTGATCTTCCTTAGGGATGTGATCCTCCCCATCTCTGATTTCCTCATCCTCCTCTATGGCTCCACTATCTCGGTGTGTCCTCTCTATAAAGCTTGGATCATCTGTGGGATAATTGTTGGGAAAGATAGGATGGATCCCCTCCAAAATCTAGTACATAATGTAATCTCAGCTCATGCCTGAGTAGGCTACATCTGATGGTACCTCTATATCCTCTATCTCCTCTATATCCCTATCCTCTATGTCTGTTATTGATGGTTAGCATATGGCATCAGGTCTCTGATATTATCTCATGGGATGTACATAGCAAGGTATTGCCTTAGGGATTCCCTGTAACAGGCTGAACTACCTCATCACCTGATCATAATAGTAGGGCATCACTATATGATTCTGATGACCCTCTAGTAGTTTACTCTATTGTGAGTGTCTCATCTAGAATCATGTATCAGGCCACTCTATCATCTGGCAGTAAGATCTCCATATGACATCGGTGCTGGCAATGCTATCTAGATGTACTCTCTAGTAGAGCATATCCCCAAACTCTCAAATATCTCTCAAAGGATATGTGAAGGCTCTCACTATGCTTGCATCTACCATGATGGAGACTTCCTATGGATGTGTACATGTGAAATCCTCAAATATCCAAATCTACAAAAGTGTGCATGTAGACAGACTCTCCTATTGATATCTCACTAGCTCACTGAGCTCATGGTATAGATGAGCTAGCATACTACAACCCCATGAGAAAAAGGTCCTATCTCTCTCTATCCTCCATATGAGATGTGTCAGAGGTGAACAAAATATGGTACCCTTTGAGTTGGGTAACACAGCCAAGGCTACTATACACAACATCACCTTTTGTACTAAAGGTGTAGGGCCTGATAGTACGAAAGATAGTAGGATTTGAACTGATCAAGTTCACATCTATGGAAGCACTCCTATACAATACTCTATGTCTTCATAGATCTCCTCACAACCATGTTGTGCTCTGGGTCTGACAGTCTCCCCTCAGACTAGAAGCCGCATGATACTATAGACATCCTCTAAGGTAACTATAATCTCACCAGAAGGAAGATGGAAGGAGCATGTATCCTCATCCCATCTCTCTATCAAACTCGATAGCATGGCTCAATGTAGTCTAATTTTTTGAAGGACTGATACCCAGTATAGTACCACATCCCTCAGTAACTGCATCCACTCATCATCAAGCTTAGACAGTCTCTCATTGACCTTGACTAGAATTTCCCCAAAGGGATGCTCTCAGAAGTAGACCAAGTCCTACAAGCATAAACAAACATCATATCAATCATCTGTATCATCAAATCTAAAAATCTAACTAAACTAGGTCAAAGTTGACCTCAGTTAGGTCAATGTCAACCTTACTAGGTTAATGTCAAATTTACTAGTTTAGGGTCAACCTTTTTGGGTCAAGGTCAACCTCATCTCAAAAAGTAACAAAAACCCTCTGATCAATGTCGACTTTCATGGGTCAAAGTCATCCTAGATGGGTGAATGTCAAACTAAGTGGGTTAGGGTCAACCTAAAAGGGGTAAAATTTACCTATCCTATAAAAAATAGGAATTTGGAAAGTACGAAGGTGGAAACAGTAAATTCACCTCAAGTAGTGACCAACCGGTAGCAAGGCTGTGTCTCAAAATTTCCAGGCATGTTGCTCGAAGCTCCTCTCTTCTCAACATCTTACTTCCTTGTTTTGAATCTAAAAATGGTAAAAATGAGTAACTATTTCTCTCTTTTTCTTATTTATAAACTCAAATTAGGGTTTTATTAGGGTTTCCTTAGGGTAAACTCAGATTTTCCCTTCTTATGCATTTAGACAAACAACCACTCTTTTCATCATAACTTGAGTTTGGTAACTCCGTTTTCAGTGTCATCAGTGGTGTTGGAATCATGATTTAGATACCTAACTCATTGAACCAATTTAGGAAGGTTAAGAATTCTTCTATTTGGTTTAGGAAAGGATTTTTCAACACTCTACTTATCTAGCATGTAGAGTTTTTCTTATCACCCTATTTCATCCTTCCGAAGTAGAAAGCCAAAACAGGGGGGGCATAAGGGGCTCTATACACTTCTAAAATTATAATATAGTAAAATTTAGGTGATTTATGGATTTCCATTAACCTTGTGTGTTGGAGGTTCTAACCATTTTCTGTAGGATCTTTACATCGAGGACTTGGCTATATGCCTTTTATTTACTATGATGTTTTCTTACTTTAGCTTCCATATTCACGTAGTGTCATATCTAACCTAAAGTGGGGGCTAAATGTATCATCTTAAAATGGAAGCACTTCCATCTTGATAGGTTTAGCACCCTCTTTTAGTACATTTATCATGATAGACTTTAATTTAGGATACATTTTGCACTTATCTTCTTCATTCTAGGTGAAATTAGGGTTAGGATCCCGAGGATTCTCCTTAATTTACCTTTTCCCATGGCTCTATTTTCTAGGTAGGACATAGAAATAGGTCCTCTTGGCCTTCATCATAGTCATCATAGGATTTTATGCCTATCCTTGCCATTCTATCCTTATCTGCTATCATTTCTAGGTCTTTGGGCATCCCTAGGACCTTCGTCCTAATGTTGGCTGGATCTTGGCCCATAGGGTCAAAATCAAGATTGTTCTTAACTAGGTTAGGTTCAAGCTCAATCTTGACTAGGTCAGGTTTGATCTTGATCTTGACTAGGTCAGTTACAACCTTAATTCTAACCTCCTCTGGAATTTGTGCCCCTCTTTCAAAATTTGGTCCTGATAGGCCCCCAAATCAATGTCAGGCTCTCAGATCCAAGTGCGAAAAGGTTTTAATTGAAATTTCATTTAATTATTTTCCCTACTTAGTTGGTTATTGTGATTGGACATTAATTCAAGATTAAATTGTAATTATGGTTCCTCACATTGCTCTAGGAGCTTCACCTTGAAACCTCTATATAAAGACTCTCATTTGCATCCATTTTCACCAAGTATGACCAAGCATTCTCATGATCAATTTCTCTCAAGGAATCAATTTCATGAGCAAGAATATTTCAAGAAAGTAAGGAATGGTGAAGATGCAAGATAAAAAGAGGATGATATAGAAGATCAAGCCATTGTTGACATCAAGCATCTTTGTGAATACAATATTAGGAGCAAGAGAGATCCTTTCTTCCTTGATCCACCCTTGTCAACTTTCAAGCATTCAAAGATTCAATCATGGAGTAACAATTAAAGATTGTGAGTTTGGTAGAAGTACTTTAGCCTTGGGGGCTTGGTATGCTTTTCTATCTCATTCAAATCTATGCATTGTTGTTTCATACATATTCATGCTAGGGTTTTTTTATCTAGAGGATTAGATCTTGGCATTACACTTTCAATACATACACACACACACACACACACACATTCTATTTTAGTCGGCTATTCATGGAGGTGGAGATCACCAAAATGGGGGTTTGACTAAGGCAAAACCTTATATAGCCACCCCAAAAAACACCTTTTTCAAATATCTATAGTTTCTATTTTGGGAATCAGAGGATAGATTTGAGTACCCTTTTCACCAAACTTTCAAGATCTATGAACAAAGTTAGAATCGACCTTCAGAATAAAAATGTAGTATTTGAACTTTTACGAGGGGCAAAGTTGACCTGCCACTAGAAAGATGAAACTTTTTTGGGTTTTCTCCATCCTGGCTTTCTGATCACAGATATGGTTGCAGAATATTTTGAAACCTCACACAGACTTCAGAAAATAGGTATTTCTAAATCAATTTCATGATGAGGTATGTATCTTGACCAAATTAATTTTCAAATTTACTTATGTTATTTCAATTGAAATGAATAAGTGTTGAATGTTAGGTACATTACTAAGCTTCCATTTTACACCTATTCACAAGGATCTTGTGCTTTGTGACATTATGAAGATGAATAGTTGTGATATATTTCTAGGTAGACCTTGGAAATATGATTGCAAAGCTATTTATGACTGTGTAAGAAATGTGTTTACTATTGAGAATAATGATAGGAAGTTTTCAGTGATGCCTTTGATGGATACAACACTCAGTAGGAGAAGCCTGAGTATTGGTAGCTGAGTTGAGATTGTAGATCCTAAGAAAATGAATGATTAGTATGAAGAACCAACCTATACATTGTCAAGAAAAGACTTGAAGACATAGAGGAAACTGAAGTGGAAGACTTTGCAAGAAGAAAAGGTGGAGGACTTGTATGTGAAGAACCAGTTTGGGATTTATGTGTTGAATCCTAAAAGATGTTCTTCTCACATGTGAACATATTTTGGAACCTAAGGTGTCTGATGTAGGGGCATCCAAGGTTAAGGTAGGGTATCTTGTGTCCTCGGTAAAACTACATGGAGTGTTTGTATTTTAGCCAGTGTTACTCGGTTACAGCATTGACCAATGGTCTTGGTCATTGAAGGAAGCTCAGTCACTGAAGGAACTAAGTAGTCTCTGGTGCTCAGTGAATTTTTTTCTTGGTCATGCCTGTAGTGCTCGGTTGACACTGGTGCTTAGTGATGCCTGGTGTGCTTGGTAATTTTACTGTCGCTCAGTAGTTCTGACTTACCGACTAGAGTTCTATGTGATTTGTTGAGCTGACTTGGTGAATTAATTGTATGTAGCCATTGTCTTGGGCTGACATGTAGAATTAAATGTTTGTATACATTTGTGAGCTGACTTGTATGGCATTTAATTATTTATCTTGGGGAGTTAATGGTTTCATCCAGCCGACTTGTGGCTAATGATTAGTATTTAAGGAGGGATTGGGTAGATGTTTAGTGGGGATAAAAAGGAAGAACTTTGAGGGGAGATCAAGACTTAGACATTAGAGTAGATTTGAATGTCAGATGCATAGATTGAGAGTGAAGTTGTGGAAAAGTTCTTGATGTTCTTGCAAATCAGATTGTAATCTGATGATCATTTGTAGCAAAGTTAGGGGTTTGCATACTTGGGAACAAGAATATTTCTTGGAGGCTTGCGAGCTCAAATTTAGATCTACCTTAGGGTTTCCATTAGCTTCTGATTGTCTTCAGAGCTGAACTAGCTGAGATTGTATTGGATCTGGTTGTGGATCTTGTAGAATTTTTTCATTTTGTAATTGGCCCTAACTCTAAAGGCCTTACAGTCGGGCATGTTAATGAAAATTACTTGGAAAAATTTACGGTGTTGTCTATTGTGTTGAGTATTCCACTATGTAATTCTATTTGCTGCAAGGTTTAGACTATCCTTCATTGGATCCACCATCCTTGATTGCATTATTATAGGTATAAAATTTGTCCAATTTTATATATTTCATCATTTTACATCATCTTCATATTCTAAACAAAAGTACCACATTTATGTCCTTAAATTTGAATACTTTGTGTGTTTTTGACCTTTTCCTTTATAAAAGTATGACACAAGTTTGTTCTTGGATCTTCAGTTTTGGTTTTTTCTTTGTATTTTCTATGTTTTGTTCAATGATGGTATTTGTTGTTTTGTTCAGTTGATTACTTATCTTTCATTTTAAAGGGGATCAAGGCCCTTTCAAAATACTTTCCAAGCTAATCAAAATCATTCAGGTACATAAACATGATTACACTACTGAAGTGTCCTTTAATTAGTTACAATTTGAATTATTTATATATGTGCTTTGACTATCTATATTATGAGAAACTACACATGATATGAGTGTATTTTATTTAATAGGTACCAGACATCAAGTTTTCTTGAGATATAGGTTTTTGAATCTCTTGACTCTAGCATTGGTTACGAGTGATAGTCACATTGGCTTTTTTGCATACTTAGCCAATATCTTTCTTGGATGAAACAATGTATTTGATTTACCTTATTACTTTTTGACTTCCATGGAAGAAAAAAAAAGATTTCATTAAATTTTGTTAAGGAATAGTATCTTTTTATGCATCCTAAGTGATCTATAGAACTCTCAATTATAGTATATTTTAAATTATCTTGATTCATATTACTAAATTATGATTAATTAATCTCTAGAAAAACATGTATTTGATATAGTCCTATTGGAATATTTTATTAAATTTATCATATGGGCTTTTGGGAATTCTCTTTGGTCTTTAAGTGATTAACATTTTAATTGAGTTATTTAATTGAGGAAATTACCTTTTCAGAAAGGACTTTATAATTTGAAGTTCATTCTTTTTTCACTCACTCCTCATATATTTTTTATAGAATTCGTTCCATTCTCTTTAGATAAATTTTATCTTTTTCTCGTTGAGAATTATCTATGTATCTCATTTTTCTAGGTTGTGACTCTTTATAACTGTGGAAGGTTTCATAAAATTTTCTAAGAGTTTCATCTTCCCACACTGAGTGTTGATTTTTTTTTGTTCATTTTTGTCTTCTCCTAGTTTTTAAGGTTGGAAATTGTTTTTCTCTCTCTCATTTCTTTCTTTTAATGCTTAATATTTATTGTAATTATATTGTTTGGTGATAAATTTATTTTCTCTTATTTGTTGGAGTACATTGGGTGCCCAATTTGAATTGCACAAGATTATGATTCTAATAAAATGAATTTTATCACCATTTATTGCCTATTTTCTCTGATGATGTAAAAATCAAAATTTAATCATATTCTTGAGTTGTTGGACTATGAGAACAATGGTTTTCATTTTTCTAAATTATGAGATTTGACTTTAGTTTTTGGGTGTTTTTATGGGTTCCTCATTCTGCATGATCTCTATTCTTGGATTATCACATGTTTTCATTTTCTAGATAGAGAACATTCAAGTTAATTTACATCACGATCCAAAAAAAAATGTAACCTAATTAGGGATTTTAACACCTTTCCAATTATTACAAAAAAATGGCACTTTTTATTTATCTATATTTGAGCTTTGATAGACATATTTTTTCTATTAGTGAGACATTTGTTAAATCACATTGGAATCCATGTTCTTGTAACGTGGACAATTGAGTAATAATATTATGTGCAAATTATATTTGTCTATGCCTTATTTTATTCCTTAAATGTTATTAGAGTTCATAGTCCTACTGATATTGCTTTGATTGTTTATTGATGATTTTTCATCCACTTCCTTGGTGTACACCAAGTAGAAGAGTACTTATAATAGTGTCCTTGGTGTAGAGTGAGTAGACAAGTCATTGTTATCCTTCTCCTTAGTGTAGACCAAGTGGACGGAGCTTGATAATTATAAAGTAATATAAATGTTAAATTAAGCTAAATATAATCCATGGATTATGATTTCTACTCTGACCTCTCACTATATATTTTAAAATATATATATCCCATCCAAGACCACAAGATTTAATCATTCTCTATCCAACAACCTAGTGGTTGAAATCTCTAATATATAGTCTATCTCTGGTTATGAAAAAATATTTTTGGTTGCTTATCATGTTCTAGTGCAACCAAGGATAGAGAAACCTCAAAGAAGTTAGTCCAACCCTTGTAGAAATATTACACAATAGAAACAAAATAAAAAATAATTAAGACAAATGCCAAATCAACTTTTGCATTATCACAAAGTCAATTGCAATGGACTTGCAACATGCAGTCTTACATTCTTGGCATACATGCCTAATTATACAAAGAAAACCAATCTTATAACCTTCGAGAGATTCAAATTACTCTTTATCAACTAAACTACCTAAAAGGATTAATTACACCAGCTTATGAAGCCTTCGCAAGCGTCAAGTCATCCTAAGAAAAATTACATTTTCCAACATAAGGAAAATATGTTACAAATATATGTCAAGACCCAAATCATATGGATCTCCCTCAAATAAATGAAACATAATGTGTGATCCAAATGATGAGTTAGACACATGTGTAGAAACATTGAGAAATGAGTCAAAAGGATTTTCCTATAGTGAAATTCCTTCGCAAGATTAGAAAAATCCAATTGATTGTTAAATATTAAGAACAAATAGAACCCACCAAGAATCCATGGGAACTCAATTGCAAAGTAATAGATTGAGGTGCAAACTTAGGCAAAGGTGCAACATGATTCTTGAAATATTCCATGATGTATGCAATTGAAAAAGATCCAAACTAAATGAACACTGAAAGAAACTTAGAGACTCAACTAATAAGAAAATAGAAAAAATAAAATAAAAATTGGTTGATGCATGGTTTCCAAGAAACCCAAGATGCTCCTATATCATATACATGGGGTTATTGAAAAGTGAGCCTCTCACCTTTCTAGAGCTAAAGGAAAACCAATATGGTCAACCTCAGCCTAAGAAATCATTGAAGAATTTTCAACTAGTCCATTCTTTCATTTGACAAGATATTCGCTATATTTCTTCCCTCTTGTACTTCTTCCAATTCTTCTCTCCAAATCCCTTATGTCTCTTCCATCTACTTCTTATGATACCATTTTTCAAAATTTGATCAATCAGGTTTAATGAATTCTACCTCATGATACTTATACAAGTTTGTACCATTGAAAAAAGGTGATATATTCATGTCATCTCCAAAGTCCACTTCAAAAGCATTCCCTGAATCAAATATCCTCAAGATCCTATATGGTTCAAACTTCTTCATATTTACCTTATTATATGTTCCAATAGGAAATATACCTTTCTTGAAATATATCATCAATTCATCTCGTACTTGGATTTCCTTGTGTCTCCTCTTCATATTTCTCTCTCTTTATACTTTTGATTCATTTTCTCCAAATGTTGTCTGACTTCATCATGCAATGATTTCATAACCTCTATAAATTCATCTCCTCATGCACTCATCCCAACTTGTTGAGTGATATCCCTCAATTTTAATACCCCTATATGATTAATCCCTATAACTATCTGAAATTATTTTCTCCTTGTAATCCTATTCATAGAATTATTACATGCAACCTATTCTTGTACCAAGACTAAATCCTAATTCCTAGTATTTTCTACAACCAAACATCTAAATAAATTTCCCAAAATCATATTTACTGCCACTGTTTGTTCATCATTTTTTGGATGAAATGTAGAACTAAACTTCAAATCAGTATTTATCTTCTTCTAAAGAATCCTCCAAAAAAGTAACAAACAAACTTACTATCTCTATCTGAAACTATACTTCTAGGTAACCCATGCAATCTCACAACTTTGATGAAAAAATATTTACTACATGTACTATGTCTATAGCCTTCTTACAAGGTATGAAATGTGACATCTTGGAAAATCTATCCACTATCACAAATATAGAATCATTACCTCTTTTTTGTCTTTGGTAACCAAAGTACAAAATTCTTCATAATGTCTTCCCAACTTCTAATTGGCACTATCAATGATGTATACAATCCAGCATTCTGACTACCTCCCTTGCCTACTTGAAAAATTCTACAACTATGAATAAATTTTCTTACATGCTTATGTATCCGAGGCCAAAATTAATTCTCACTTACCAAAGCCAATATCTTATCAATGCCAAAATATACAACTAATCCTCCATAACATTTTTCCTTCAATAGATTATCCATCTTCGAACTTGTAGGTATACAAAAGTGAATTCCTCTAAATAACATACCATAATATATGAAATAGTCTAGCCATTTTATTTTCTTAGCCAAAAATGCTGTCTACAATATTTCCAAGGTTCTACAAAATTAGGGTCATCTTCATACGAGTTACTCAACTCATCAAACTAAAGCACTTCAACCCTCATCTCTATCAAAAAATTCCTTCTTCTACTCAAAGCATAAGAAACCTTATTAGATTTACCACTCCTATGTTTCAACACAAATGTACAACTCTACAAGAACTCTACCCATCTCATGTGTCTCTGATTAAACTTACCTTGGCTATTCAAATACTACAAATATCGATGATCTGTGTACAAAAAAAAAAATCCTTACAAAAAAAATAATGTCCCCACTTCGTCAAGTCTTAAACTATGGCATATAATTCATAATAATAAAATGAATACATTCTCTTAGAATGTCACTCAAATTCTCATTGAAGTAAGTAATTGGATTACCTTCCTGTATTAATACCACTTGTATCATAGTCCACTTGAAATACATTATTGAAATTAGTTAATGACAACATGTAGGTTGTTTAGTTACCTTTTTCTTTAAAAATTCAAAATTGTTTTGTTACGCATGTGCCCACTTGAAATCCTTCTTGTCCCTTCTCATTATCTCAGTCACATGACTGCAATTCCTAATGAAATTTTTATAAAGCCTAACCATGTATGAAATGATCTTACCTCCCCAACATTATCAAGTGGAGGGTAATCAATAATTTTTAGGAATGAGAACACTCAGAAGGGGGGTGAATCATTGTTCTACATATTATTACTTTTTCTGTTATCTTGAAATGTAACTTAATTATTGAAGTATTGAAATGAATATCAATGCAAGTAAGATAAAAAACCATAACACATAACACCAGATATTATTACGGGGAAACCCAAATAGGTAAAAACTCCAGTGGGAATTGATACCCACTAAGAACTGCACTAGAGTATTATGATCCATGTTAGAAGATCTTAGAACCCTGTTAGGAGTTGATCTTTACAATGCAATAAGTACACTAACCTGGTCAAGGGTCAAACCCTAATAGGAATCTTTTACAATTACCCTATTAGGGGTCTTGGCATAGTTCTAGATCTCACTGCTCAATGAGAAGGCTACAACCTCCTGGATATCAGATACACACTATATCTTCCAATGGTGAACTGTTGCTTTGACACTGCTTGTCTGATTAGTTCCATTTGTCCACTGATGCTTTAACATTTTGTAAAGCTCTAAAATAGTATAAATTCCCTTCACATACTTCTTCTCTACTACTATCAACTCTATATCTCATCCATATTTCAAATACAAAGGCGCATGTCTTATTTATATGCGCAAACAAAACTATTCACTAGGTCGGCCTTCATCCTATTACATACAACGCTTCCAAATGAATTGGCTTAGGCATGTTTACATAGAATGATATTAATATGTCTATAACATAAATAAAATAGGCACATAGCCTTTACAAAATAATAATATACCCGCTAACCAAAATACTAGTAGTCGGGTGCATACTCTGTTCTGCTCTATCTCTCACTGTCTGTGTCACTTCAACTTTCTATATCTTCATCATATTGACTCATCTGACCATGAGCTCTTAGAATTATCATGATTACATACTTAGAAGCTTATCTTCAAGTTTTCATACCATAACTCATTCATACGCATGTGCGTTGATGCTCTGTTCATTTGGTGCTTCACTGACTGTCCAGTCTTCCATACTTAGCCATTTATCTGATCTTCTAAGTTATGCATTGAGTCCAAAAATTCATATGAATTTTGTTTCCATAATGAAAACACTAAATAATACTCATATACATGAGTATAATCAACTTTCCAAAATCTCCCCTTTTTCATTAATGGCAACAAAGGAATATGGTGAAGTTACTAACCGTATCTTTATAGAAAACTTTCTAACATATAATCTATCTTATATCTCCCCTATACTATATAATTTACTCCCTTTTTACATCATATATACTATTCCATATTCCCCCTTCTAATATATATTCTATTCCCCCTTTGACATTAATGAAAAAGGTTCTAAAAAATGGAGCTTCAAGTACTTACATTGATAATACATCATGATATGGAGTCTGAAGGTTTGCAATTTCTTGTTGCCAAAATGCCTTTAGTGCATCTACTATTTGGAGATGGGCACACAAAGAATAAGTCAATTTATCTATCTTCTCCATATCTAAATTTGAACCTTGATCATATGTCACAATAGTGTCATCAATCTCCTTGATATTCTTGTTTAACACATCTACTGAGGATGCAAGTGCATGTCTCAACTGAGCTTGCCTATCCCTTATCTTAACCATTTCTTGCTCTGCCTTCTCTATCTTATCCAATTGTCCTTGGTAGACATTATTGCACATATTTATATCGGTGGAGGGATCTAGCACTAACTTCCTTACTACTTCCATCATTGATTCAGCTTCCTAAATCTTCTTTGAAAGGTCTACAGTTAGTTTGTCCTTGTCCATACAATCAGCTATGATCTTTGTTCCTTTAGATGCAATCTCCTTCAATAAAGCTTAACCAACCTTTAGTGAATTAAGGTCAAGTGCAGAGTTTTCTATCAGCTCAACCAATCTTTTCTTAAGGTATTTCTCTTCTGCTAAATTGGATGTTGATTCCTCAAGACTTGATAAATTTTCTTTAAAGCATGTCATGATGATGCTAACATCATCCACTGAATGTATACTAGACACTTTCTTGTTTGCAGGTAGTAATCTATTTAGAATGTTGACTAATTCAAAAAACAATGGATTCCTCATAACCTGTTTCTCTTTTGCCTTTTCCATTGCTAGCACACTAATATTTATCAGGTCTTCTTCTCCCCCTGAGTATAGACTTGTTGTGTTAGGAGTCAAAATTGATAACAATGACATTGATGGCTTAGGAGTGAGAGGTGTGTTTTCCATCACTTCTGTCTTTACCTTTACAAGGATTTCAACAGAGGGTTCATCTGCAGGTTCATTTTCATTTTATTCTTCTTCTTTTTCCTCTTCTTTTTCTTTCTCCTTTTCTTTTTCATTCTCCTCTTCTTCTTCTTGTCCATTTATATCTTCAATCTGTACATCTTCTTGCAGCTTTGGTGAATTATCAGTGCTTAAGATTTCTACTTCTTTATTGTTCACAAATGCTTCTTCAAAGTTATCCAAGTCCTTATCTATGGCCGCCATTGATATCTCTACATTATCTATCATAATTATGTCCTCCTTGGCTATAGGCATAGGCACAGAATCTTGTGGACCTGTCATAGGTGTATTTGGGGTCTTAGCTACTTTTACTTGCTCAATGGGAACTTGGATTGTAGGTACTGATGATGGATGCATGTGTTGTTCCATAAATACCTTCTCAAATACTTTTTTAGTTTCCTTAGCCACCAGTTCATAATCCTTATTCATAATATGTAAAGTTCTTAGTTTGGTTCTAAGGTGAGGCTTCACCAAATTCATTAACAAATATTTTTCTTCAACTGAACATACTGGTAGGTTATCATCCAGTGTCTTCTCTCTTATTCTGAAATCTTCTTCAACAACTTGTCCTTTCAATGTATCCAAAATGTCCCAAAATTGATCTGGAATGGCTATCTTGAGCTCTAGAACAGTCTTCTTAAACTTGATCATATGGTTGATTAATATATCATTGAACTCATATTTTTCTATCTCATGATATTTTTCATAAAACTTATCTATTTGATCAATTCTTCCCTCATCAACCACTCTTGTTCTCAATACTTGCAAATTTGGTAGGAATCCTACCTCAGGAGGTGGTTCAATGTTTTTTCCTTAGTTTCTTGTGGTTCTGGAGGATGGGTGGCTTGCATTGATTTATTTCTTCCTGTTAGACATCTCGCTAGGCTCTAGAGGTGGAGTAGAATCCAAATCAATAGTAGGAGTGGGTGTTGAAGTATTATCAATAGTCATTTCCTTGGGATCATCTATTTTTTCTATTTTTACTTTCTTTTCCTTGGGGTCATCAATCTTCTCTATTTTCACTTATGAAGAGGGTGCGCTCACTAGTTGCATTGAAATATTGGCTTCCCTTGCCTTATCTAAGTCAGCTTGAGTGACACCATGAATCTTTAGTATCTCATAGGTGATTTTAGTTTCTTTCCTCTTAGTCACAGCACTGTTTAGGACTGAATCAACCTATCTAGTCTTTTCTTCATAAGTACCCCATCTTGGTTCATTGGGATCTTTGGGCGCTGATAGTAGAACTTGTGCATATGCTTCCAAAACCTATTCTTCTACTTCATAACCAAGTGGATGGATCCACTTAGTCCTAGGCTCTAGAACTTCCATTAAAGTTATGTCTGTCTCCACCATGAAACAAATTTTGTCCTTGTACTTTTCAACTATGCTCTCAGGTATCCTATACCTTCTCTGCATCTTTATCCTGAATGTCTTGATTTCCAATTCCATGTAGTCCTTCGAGGTACTCTCTAATGATTCCTTCAATGATATTTGAGGCATTGTGGGAATAGTCTTATCTAGATAAAGATCTGACACTTTACCAACTATATAGAATTACATATAGATTATCAGTGATCCAAACTTGAATATCTTACTCTTGTCATGTTTGATTGCCCTGATATTGTCCATCATCTATGCATACAAGATCTCACACAAGTTGAAGTCTCCATTTTCTTTTACAATCCTTATGGTTGCTAAAATAGTGGTTGCAGATACACTATTTACCCTATTTGTATGCTGGAATCTATATCCAAGTATCATAGACATCATTTTTATATATTTCTCTTCTATAGGCTCAATTTTCATCATGCACTTATCACTACGAGACTTACAAGCTTTCTCTACTAGTTTCTTGACATCCTTTCCAGTGGGAAGGATGGTGCCGATTTTAGGTAATCCAGTCATCTCATGAATGAGATCAATATTTATTCTAATAGGTACTTCAGCAATCTAGAATAGGTCATCATGAATTCTACTCAAAAGAATCTAAATCCATTTAGATTCATAGAATTCATATGCCATGACATACTCAATAATAGGGTTGTCTTCCAAGTGTGCAAAATCATTAGTGAATGTTTTGTTTGGATTCATCATGGTTTCTATGTGTGACCTGATTCTATCCAATCCAAAAAGTTCCTTCTTTCAATAAATATATGCACGTATGTCCTTTATGTGCATATCTCCCATAGGAGTCCTAGGGAATGCTCCTTCCAAATCATCTAGGGTTGACTTAAATGGATTCTTCTAAAATATGTAGCTCTTTCTTTCAAAAACATCAAACACAATTGAACTAGCCATAAATTACTTGTTTAATCACTTCAAATAAGTTTCCAAGGGTTTCTAAATCATCTTGACCAAACTAGGGCTTTGCAAAAAACTTAACTTCCTTTCACTGAAGAAATCAACTGCAATTTCTCAATACAGACTCCTTTGATCTCATGTGCTCTCCTAAGGCTCAAAATTGAATTCAAATGTCTGAATAATGGATCTTTGGTGACTTTAAATCAACTTTCCTCCATTAATGTATGTCACATAAACACATAATCCTACATGGAATTGCAATCTTTTCTTCTGCTATCAATCAGGCAGTGCACTCTTGGATACTACATCAACTAGTCTCCAAACAGTTATAACCAAAGGTGCATACTTTGAGAGTGAGTATACCAGCCACGTAGGGGTCTAGAGCTAATCTAGCTCCCCCTATGACCGTGATGGTCATTTAACCATAAATAGGAGGTGCATCCATTGCAGATGCATCCTCAATTATTTCACCAACATTAACTATCTTTTCTTCCTTCCAAATCAAACTCACATCTTCTGTAACTTTCACAAACTTGACTTCTCCAGATTCATCCAGAATTGACTTTTGTGACTTATTAGGGCTTTCTTGTCTTTGTGCTTTTGATCTGAAAAACTTAGAGATGTGTCCAGCCTTGTTACAAGAGTGAAAAATAACTGGAGACCTTATATTCCTTGAAACATTGATGTGAGTTACCAATTTGCATTGTCTAGCTGTATGACCATTATAATTACATATCTGACATGTAATGTTCTGAGGACTTTTGACATTTTTCTATGGATGAATTCTCTAATTTTGTTGAGTCTGATTTCTTTGATTTGATCTACAATTCATAGCTCTATGACCAAACTTATTGCATGAATAACAATAACCATTGAAAGGTCTTACCTCTTTAAAATCTCTTTCTATGTGACTATGCTTGTTATAGGCATAACAAGTTTTTTTTACTAGCTTGTGCTCATCTTTAGATGGTTATACTTTAGCTTCAGTATGATTTTTAGTCTTCTTGGCTTCTGTAGTTTCTTCTAGTGCTTTCATTCTTCCTCACATATCATTGATTTGATTTTGTGCTTCACTGAATCCAATACTAGAGGTATCTCCTTTAATCTTATGTGCATACAACTATGACTATATTAGATATTTGCTTGTGTGCAATTTTCCAATATGGTTCTTTGTTTCAGTCAGTTCAGATACCACTTTCTTTTTTATGTTCTCTAACTCAAATATTTTCATGTTTTCTTATCTTAGTTCTTCATCCAACAGCTTTTTTTCTTTGACTTGTTCTTCATAGGCTTCTTGATTGTTAAATATCTTTTCATCCAACTCTTCAATCTGATCCTTCAAAGATGTGTTTACCTCATTCAACTTTTTGACCATTTTCCCTAAATCACTATTTGAATGATCCTTCAAATATTTTCTCAGTTTCTTGATGAATACTTGAGAACACCTAACCTTTAGTTTTAGTTCTTCAATTTCCTTTTCAAATCTATCAAGGTCTTCAAGAGCCGCTTCAAGATTCTTCTTTAGATGTTTTACTTCTTCTAAACCCATGATCTCCTCAATTAGTTAAACTTATCTTTAGAGGACCAAATGTTTGATACCAAATGTTAGGAATGGGAATATTGAGAGGTGGGTGAATCAGTGTTCTATATATTATTAATTTTTTGGATATCTTCAAACTTAACTTAATTGCTTCAGTACTAAAATGAATATCAATGCAAGTTAGATAAACAACCATAACACATAACATTATATATGATTACGGGGAAACCAAAATAGGTAAAAACCTTTGTGGGAATTGACACCCACTAAGAACTGCACTAGAGTATTATGATCCCTGTTAGAAGATCTTACAACCCTATTAGGAGTTGATCTTTACAATGCAATAAGTACAGAGACTTGGTCAAGGGTCAAATCCTATTAGGATTCTTTTACAATAACCCTATTAGGATTGGTGGCTCACTGCCAGAGCTCATTTCTCAATGAGAAGGCTACAATCTCCTGGATATCAAATACACACTATATCTGCCAATGGTGAACTACTTCTTTGACATTGCTTGTCTAATCAGTTCCTTTTGTATGATGATGATTTAACCTCTTGTAAAGCTCCACAACATTCTAACTTCTCTTCACATACTTCTTCTCTACTAATATCAACTCTATATCTCATCCATATTTCAAATTCAAAGGTGTATGTCTTATTTATATGCGCAAACAAAACTATTCACTAGGTCAGCCTTCAACCTATTACATACAATACTTCCAAATGAATTTTATCAAGCATGCTTACATACAATGATATTAATATGTCTATAACCTAAATACAATAGGTGCATAGCCTTTACAAAACAATAATATAAACACTAACCAAAATACTAGTAGTCAGTTGCATACTCTATTTTTCTTTTCCGCTCACTGTTTGTGTCACTTCAACTTGTTGTATCTTTATAATACTGATGCATTTGATCATGCACCCATAGACTTAGCATGATTACATACTCAAAATTTTATCTTCAAGGGAACATACCATAACTCAATCATACGCATGTGCGCTTATGCTTTATTCATCGGGTGCTTCACTGACTGTCTAATCTTCCATACTTACCCATTTATCTAATCTTCTAAGTTATGCGCTGACTCCAAATTTTCATATGAATTTGTTGCCATAATCACAACACTAAATCATAGTCATATACATTAGTATAAAAAACTTTCCAAAAATAATATCTTCAACCTTTTCAAGGTCCTTCTTCAATCTATCTACTAAGATCAGAAATCCCAAATTCATTATCTCCCGCTTCATTAAAGAACACTAATTGATGTTTATCAAAAACTTCTCTTACATTATTCTTTTTAACACTTGTCTCAAATGCAAGAAATTATGTTCTTCTTTCTAACTAAAAACTAGAATGCCATCAAGATAAAGAATAAAAAACTTACTCAATATTTTTTTCAATAAGTCATTCATCAACCTCATGAAAGTACTAGGTGCATTGTTCAATCCAAAAGGAATCACTAACCACTCATACAATCCTTCATTTTTCTAAATGCATTCCTGCAATCATCTCCTTCTCTGATACTTATACAATGATATCTACTACTGAAATGATTTTTTTTGAAATGCTTATTTCCACTCAAGCAATCCATTATATTATCTATTCTAGGAAAATGAAACCCATACTTCACTACGATCCTATTAATGGCTCTTGAATTATCACACATCATCCATTCTCCTTTCTTATTAGGCACTAATATTGTAGGAACTCAACAAAGACTCATAATTTCTCTGATAAAATCCTTCTTCAACAACTCTTACATTTTCTTATTCAATTTCTTATTCTCTATACATTTCATTTGGTGTGCTACTTTTTTTGGAAAACTAACTCTAGGAATAAGATCCATGTAATGACTAATACTCCTCATAGGTGGAAATCCATTAGGAAAATTATCTAATATAATGTCCTAATAATATCTTAGAAACTCAGTTATCTCCTTAGGTTGTTCCTCTTATGTTTTTAAATCAAGTTTCTTAAGGATCAAAACATAACACATATTATCACTTTTCAAACCATCCAATAATTTTCTTCCCTCAACCAAAAAAAATATAACACTCGTACAAATTTGGCTATTAGGATTCTCTATCAAGGGAAACAACACTTTTTTAATCTCATTTGTAATAATAGTATACCTATTCTTCCTTTCATCATACAAATCTTGTCTATCATACTGCCATGGTCTTCCCAACAAGATATGACATACATCCATGAGAATAATATCACAAAGAACTTCATCGTGATAAGATCCATTTTTTAATTTCACTAAACATTATTCACTTACTAGTACCTTATGGTCATGTTTTATCCACACAATCTAATAAGTATTTATATGCTTTAATCTCTTTAAATTTAACTTGTTCACCAGCTCCTTAGGGGCTAGATTATATGAACTACCACAGTCAATGATCACTTTGCAACATTTTTCTTCAACTTTACATCTCATGTTGAACAAATTATTCCTTACCAACTTCTCTTGATCCATCACCTCATGACATAGGGCTCTTCACACCATTAGAGATTCTCCATCTTCTAGTTGATTCAAAGATTTGGTAAAATATTCCTCCACACAAGTAGATCAACATTTATTCCATGTCTTCTTACCTGAGTATCCTTGGCTACATTCAAAAGCTTAGTGACCTTCTCCTCCATATTTGAAATAAGTTCTTCTTTAAACACTCTTTTGTCATCTCTTCTATAGCTTCTTGATACACTACCTATGTCAAAAAATTTGTCACCCCTTCGATATGCATTCTCTTCTTTAATTTAATCATTTCCTTTGTTCTGATCTCATAAAGTTATCCCTTCACCAAAAAAAATTCTTCCTCTCTAAAATCTTCCACCTCTTCCTTTTTGTCTTTTCTCAAGTATTTTGTCTGAAATTTCCTCAGCTTTCAAGGTATATTGATAATCTTCTTCTACACTCTACAATTTAATAAAACTAATCTTATCTTGAATATATGTTCTCAAACCATTTAGGTATCTTACAACTCTTTCAATATTAGCATATGCATGGCTAGATCTAATATATAATATATAAAAAAATTTAGTATACTATTTCACACTAAGATCCTTTTCTTTAGGTTTTGTAACTTGTGAAAAAAATTCACCTGGTAATTAGTCTGTAAGAACTTGGCCTTCAATTTTTTCACTATTGTATTACATGATGTGATTTTCATCTTGCAACATCTTTTCCTATCAATTTGAAAATAATCCCTCCATAATGATGCATGACCTGTCAACTTTGTGCATGAATATTTGGCCTTCTTATCTTCACTTGTACCCTCAAATTCAAAATACTTTTCCATGGTTCTGATCCAATAAAAAAAATCCTCTAAATCTAACATGACATCAATAATCATGTGGATTAAAATGAGATTTTTTATTCACTCTAGTTATGGCTCTTAGGAGTCTTTCATCTCTATGATCAATTTATGGTGCTTCTTCTTCCTCAACTTCTTCTTCACCCTCACTCACATCATCAATATGGAGACCTCTTCTTTAGGCCATTTCTATAGCTTCTAAACTAGTTGCAATTTGTCTCAACATGTCCATACTAGCTAGATTTGTATCTCTCCTTCCAAAAACCATATTAGTAAATTTGTATACAATGGTCGATTAGATCCTCACTGTACCACCCAAAAATAATTAATATAGGGCTTCACAATGATCATAAATAGAGATCACTTCCTTAAGTAATGAAAACTTTCTTTGATACCACTTAGTGTTACCCTAATTTTCAGGTGCATGCAAATTTTCCTAAACTCTATCCCGAGGGCTCTATTTTTACCTTGTCAAGCATTCCTAAAAATTTCATGAGCTTTTGCCTTGTCATCTGGTCTTTGCAATTCTTTCTTTTCCCTAGTTTGCAGTTCAAAATATTTGAAAAAGTAGCCATTGTGCCAAAAACCTTCAAAAACCTTCAGCCTGTTCTATTTCATAGTTACCTTTTTTGGCCACTTAAGTCTCCAATTTCCCATGTGCGCTTTTCATCTCAAGCTAGTCACAAGATCTCTAAAGCTTGAAAGAATATTCTTTTCTATCTCCCAACCCCATGACTTCCTTTCATCTCTTAATCTCCTCATCGGAAGGCATATTCCCTTTTCTTTCCAAGACTTGGTGATGGTTCCATTAGTCGTGTAATCTCCAGATGGTCAGTGGTCTTTTTGGAAAGGTTAAAATTTTTTTAGTGATCTAGTGACTGAAGGAAGTCTCATGTTCTCGTGATCTAACTCATGGTTTAATTTTTATTCAATGATCATGAGAATACTCTAGTCGCTCAATCTCCAGATCTGACCATAGTTTATGATGGGCCTTCTTTTCCCTTCAGTCGTGAAGTCTCAAGAAGGCAGTGAGTTAAGTCAGATGATTCAGTGACTTGGAGACTTAAGTGTTGTCACTAGATCTCCAAATGTTTATTCAATGATTCAGTGACTAAGCCTCAGTCGGGTAATCTCATGAAGCAGACTAAATATTCCAATCCATTCAGTGACAATGAGAGGAGCCTTAGTTGCGTAATCTCTAGATGTAACCAAAGGTAAAGAAAGTCATTCAGTGACTTGGAGATTTCTTTAGTCACAGGTTCTCAGGGTTTAACCCTAGTTAATAAAAATATTATGAGACTCAGTGAATGCCTTTGTTGCTAAGTCTCTAGATATAACCAGGTTAAGTTAAGGTTAACGTCATGTTTGGGCCGGGCAGTTAATTTTATTCAGTGACCTTATGACTGTGTGTTTGCGAGATCTCTCATTTCTAGCAGTTAAGTCCTTAACATCCTGCAACCTGGGGAGTAGTTATCTTTCCTTCAGTCGCTAAGTCTCTAGATGTTTGGTAGTTACCTTCTTTCAACTAGCGACTCAGCAACACATTTAACTTCTCTTCAGTCGCACATTCGCTAAGACTTCCAAGGTTAAGTGATTTAAGTGGGGTCCCAGTTGATGAGATCAATGGTTGTCATAAGATCTCATAAGGTCTGTCAGAGGCTTGTGATCTTATGACAACCATCAATCTTCGCTTCTATGCAACGTTTCAAAGTTCAGCGGGTCCACTGCTATGTGTACATAGATGGCAGCTTCTCATTGATCCATATGGTAATGATTCAGCAATGTGTCAGTGGGACTAGGTTTCTAGTGTTTCAAAAGGCTCTAACATCTACAATATATCTAAGGTTGGCATATGTTCTCATGAGTTTTGTCAGAACTATGAGATTATGCGCTGACTATCAATTTTACTTTATTTTAGGGCGCCTATGCTAGGTGGGTCCTCTAACAATTAATGCTGATATGCTCAAATTTGATTGGTCTATGTGGTGATGACTGGATTTTTAGTTGGTCTATTTGTTAGAGGGGTCCTGGTCTAATAAAGATCTACGGTTGGCGTAAAATAACAAGGAATCTTCTGAGGCCATGAGATCATGCGACAGGTGTTGGATGGGTCTGAGCGTATAAGTGTAGTCACGTAGTCTCCAAAAAATGTTTCAGCGATTTGGAAACTATTCAGATGGAAATAAGGTCAGTCGCATGATCACCAGAATGAGCCAGAGTTAAATAAAACATCAAGCATTTTGGTGACTAAAGGAAAAAGAGGTGCCCGAGGTTAAATACAGGGTTAGAGTTAAGGATATAAGCGGTGCCTAGTAAAATAAGAAGATCTAATGGTCAAGTTTTAAAGTGAGATTAAGTTTCCAATGCTGACCATCGATAGGGATTTTTAGCACCACCTATGACCATTTTATCATTTTTTAAATTCAAATATCTCACAGTATCATATTTCAATAGTTATGGTGAGACCGAGTTGCAGGAAGGTAGATGGATCATGGCGGCTGGATTTTTGTAGATACAAGCATGAAATGGACACGCAAACATAGATATCTGATCAGATAGGATATTTTCATGTGCATTTATGGCTAAGTTTGATAGAATTAGGGTTTGATTATTATATGAAAAATTATGTAACCCTAATTAGATTTTTTTCTCCTGCCCGTGTGCATTAGAGGAGATGTATATAATATTTTTTTTAGAGCTTTAGAGCTCAAAGTTCACATTTTGTAAAGAGAAAATCTCTTTTCTTAGGAAGCTATCTGTGACATTTTTTTTTTGTCCTCTAGTTTTCTATATTCTGTAACCTCCCATTGATTAGTCAGACATTGAAGATATTTTGTGACATTTCTGGTGTCCCTATGCCTTCTTGTGTGAGTTATCTCTTAATGAATCTAGTATTTATATGTTTCTCAGTGATATCTTAGGGTTCTTGATCCTTCTTTCTTTTTCCAATTTTGTGTATCATTATGGATGATTTGATGTGAATGCTTTTGTGGGTATACTTCAACCCCTTAACTATCTTGTCTCATTCCTATATCAAGTTGCAGAGGTGAATGTTCCTTTGCAAGTCATAGATTGTTGTCTGATCCTAAGAGTGCCATTGCTTGCGAAAGAATCTCTCTCTTTCCCTGAATAGACTCTTTTATTTGTAGACCCTTCTATGAAATACTTATGCAAGCCTATTTAGAGAGTTGTGATCTCCTAAACCTAAGTTTTTGCATTGAATCCATCTTTTATATTGTAATTCATACCTTCATTTTGGTGCATCACATAGTAGGTAGTTTGGTTTCAGTCATTTCCCTTTCAAGAATTCCTTCTATCCCTTTCCCTCAAAAGATTTAATTTTCATTTTAAGAAGCAAATTAAGGTGATTATCCAAGAGGAACCAGCCTAGAACCTGGAGGTCTCATCTCAGTTAGCATAGGTCCCACAACCTAGAGATGATTCCCATGTTATACTAGGTTATGAAGACTATGAGAGCTTGAGACAAGGGTGCAAACTTAGTGTATAATGATTTTGGCATGCCTGGTGAGACAATAGAATAGATTAAAGTTCAAAGGTGCTCTAGTTGGTTCATCTACAAAAGGATTAAGGAAGTTCAATACACAAGGACTATCAGTATAGGATCAAGCTCAAGTACACCCCACCTTGGTGCTAGTGTATAACAATTTTGGCACGCTCGGTGGGACAGTAGACCAGATTAAAGTTCAAAGGTGCTCTTGTTGGTTCATCTGCAAAAGGATTAAGGAAGTTCAATACACAAGGACTGTCAGTATAGGCTCAAGCTCAAGTACACCCCACCTTGGTGCCAGTGTATAACAATTCTAGCATGCCCCGTGGGATAGTAAAAGAATCAGATTCATGTTAAGGTTATGCTATCTCTGATATACAAACTACATGATATAGACTTTTATAAGTTCTTCTATCAAGTATATCTGGTGACTCCATTGATTTCAAAGATCCAGGCCAAGCTTGTTTAAGGTTTATGAGAAAGATTAAGACTAGAAGCTCACAGCCCACTAAATTTTTACAGTTGTCCTCAAGAAGAAGTCATAAAGGAAAGTCAATTCAAAGAACATCCCCTGCAAGGAGAGTTCAATCAACAACTCCTAATACCTCAGAAAGGAGACCTTTACCCTTTCATTCTAGAAGAAGAGGAATATCTCTAACCAGAGATCTAGAGGAAGATTCAAATATAGCATCAAATACAGCTCACATAGTTGTTAACCTTTAGATTCCAACTCCTACAATGGCAAGACAGTTTGCCTTTGCACCTTTCAACCAAGGCAGTCCCTTGGTATTTGCTCAACATCATGATGTGCCCTTGGTGGCACTAAAGAGTATACCTAATTTCACTGGTGAAGGGCAGACAACTGCTTTTGAGCACATAAGAGATGTGAACACTATCTGTAGCATACACAACATAACTCAAGAAGATGTGGCCACAAAGTTATTAGCAGCCTCTTTAAAAGGTAAGGCTCTTGAATGGTTTAGAAATTTAACTATTGGTTCTATTAATTCATGGGATACATTAGGGGATGCATTAATTAAACATTTTGAGGATAAATCAGATAACTTGTCTCTAGTTGAGCAGTTAACAACTATTAAGAGAGACCCTCAAGAGCAAATGATAGATTACAATAGTAGATTCCTTAAGAGATGGAATAGAATTCCAGTCTCAGTAAGGCCATCAGTTGACCATGCTTTCCTATACTACTTGCAAAGTTTGAATGGTCAAATTTCTATCATGATCCAGTCTATGGGTGGTATTTCTTTACCCCAAGCATTTGACATAGCTATCAGGGTCAAAAATTGTTTAATCCAAGTAGGCATGATACAAAGAAGGCCTCCTATGCCTATTTTTCCTAGCCTTCAACCCATTGCACCCATAGAAGTACCCCCATTTACCCCTATTCCTACTATATTGGCACCCCAAGCTAGTACCAGTGGTCAAGAGCTAACAACTAGTTTCTCTCAAGAGCTACAAGAAATAAAGAATAGTCAAGAAAGCAGTAAGCAAGAAATGAAAAACTTGTTGCAAACTCTAACTAAAGAGGTCAAAAATTTTAAGAGGCAAGGTCAAGGAATCAGACCACCCTTTCAGCCACAAGGCCAGGGTCCTAATCAACAATATTAGAATCAAGGATAGCCTTATCAACAAAATAGGCCACCATACCAAGAAGGCTATCAAGGACAAAGACAAAGTTTTAATCAAAGACCATTCCAACCATATAACCATGCCCCTCTAAATTCTGCAAATCTAGTAAGGGATATGGTTCCTAGTCAAAATAATATGGCTATGGATAATGAATGGTGTTTTCCATGTAATCAGCCTCATAACCAGGCTACATGTTCAAATGGACGGATGAACCAAGCTTTAATAGTTTAAAATGCCTCACAAGCTCAATCAGAGGCTTCATCCAGTGGATCAGCCCCTCAACAAGAACCACAAGAGAATGAGACTACTCTCTTTAATTGGGAGAAACCAAACTTCAATGGAGTCAATGATGAGGTTGCTTTCATTGCTTATACAAGAGCAAAAAGAAGAGCCCAAGACATGGAGGGAGTAGATTCCAATGCTAAAGCCACTACATCTATAGACACACTATAGCAAGCTACTCCCATCATACCCAAGGAGGCTCTTGCCATTACAAGTAAAGAGGTTCAGACTTTCAAAGAAGTGGAGCCCATCATAGTGAAAGTACAATAAAGAGTACACACTGTGACACCTTTCAATATTGTAGACAACATGAAGAAGGTGAACATTACCATGTCCATGTGGGACTCTTTGGCTCTTCCAGGACAACCTGAAATTTTGAAGAAGGCTATGACAGAGGTGACAACTCCTCAACCTGCAAAAGAAGCTACAAAGCCAGTGTTGGTTAACACTAATCAACAAAAGGAGGCTCCAAGTAGCAACTCCAGAACCAGTACCATGCAAGGTAGGAACTCAAAGCCACCTCCCTTTTATGTATCTCTAATTATTGGGAAATCTCTAGTACATAATTGTATGGTAGATAGTGGAGCTACTAGAACTGTAATGCCCAAGAAAGTAGCTGACCAATTAGGACTAAAATATGAGCCCTTTCAAAAGAAAGTTACACAACTTGATGGGTCCTTAGTCAATACTATAGGTGTGGCCAAGGATACCAGTCTAATCCTTCATGATAGTCCTAATTTTTCCATCCTCCTAGATATATATATCATAGATCTCCCTGCATTATTTTCTATATGTTTGTCAAGGGAGTTTACAGCTAAGATAGGAGGCTACCTATCTTCTGACTGGTCTCACATGCTATTTCATACAAGGTATGGGACCAAGGTCACCATTAAATTAGAACCATTGGCAGCACACCATATAGAACCATATGTGTCCAATACCATCAATGTAAACTGCCCTATATTTGATGACAATGACTTCCAAACCATTAGTGAAGCAAGCACAAAGATAGTGAGTATCCCTGATATTCTTCTAGATGAAAGAGCTTTAGAGGCCCAAGAAAATCTTGTTTGGGATTTTGGTTTGGGAAGTTATTTAATACAAGAGAGTGGATCCATAGAACCAAGCCTCCTCAAAGAAGACACTGATTCAGAAGATCAGAGCAATTAGGTTTGGGAACTTTTTTTGATGGACCTAGAAGTAGACATGGTTTTGGTGGTGGTGCTATGCTGGTGTTCCCAAAAGGAGAAAGATATTATATTTCTTTTAGATTCAGTTTCTCCTGCACTAGCAACATTGTAGAGTATGAAAGTCTAGTTAATGGATTGGAATGGGCTAGAAAAAGAGGGCTTAGGGCCCTAAAATTTTATGATGATAGTGAGTTCATTGTCAGCCAAGTAAGAGGGATAAGTGCAACCAAAAATGACACCATGAAAGCATACAAACATAGAGTTTGGGATGCAATTGAAGATTTCCATGCTTTCAATATTGTTGCCATCCCTAGGAAGCTAAATCAAAATGCAAATAGATTAGCTGTTGTTGGATCTCAGTATGATATTCCAAATAGCATTTCAAAAGAGATAGATCAATAGCATATCAAAGTGATTGTTAGACCCTCTATTCCTGATAATGATGTCAACTGGCAAGTGTTTGACAATGATGAACAAATTCTGTAGTTCTTGTTTGAAGAAGATATCTTTTCAAAGCATAACCAAGATCGATTATCACAAAATTATGGTGACCAAGTGATACAACTAAAGTCTAATTAGATGCCCATAGGTCTTGTCACCTTAGAGACTGTCTTCAATAAGGATGATGAAGTTAAGAAGAACAAAGCTGGCTTGGTGGTTCAACAAGAGCATTGTGTTGAATTAGAGTTAGAACCAAGCAGGAACTTACAATTTGGAAAGATAAACACTGAATTGGAAAGGCAAACTTACACCCAAATTTTCAAAAAATTCAGTGATATTTTTGCATGGCAATATGAAGACCTTAAAGGTTTTGATCCAACCCTTGCCTAGCACACTATTGAATTAGAGCCTAATGCCAAACCAGTGAGGCAACAACAAAGCCCTGTTAATCCCAAGCTTGAGCCACTCATGCATAAAGAAGTACTCAAATTGATAGAAAGTGGTATAGTCTACCCCATTAAGCACACTAGTTGGGTTTCCAACCTTGTTCCAGTTAGGAAGAAGAATGGGGAACTGAGGTTATGTGTTGACTTTAGGGATCTTAATAGGGCCTCTCTAAGGGAACACCATCCACTACCCTCCATGGAACAAATCTTACAATGTGTCTCTGGATCTGAGAGATTTTCATTATTGGATGGCTATTCAAGATACAATTAGATCCTGGTAAATGAAGAGGATCAATATAAGACTGCATTTACAACCAAGTGGGGAACCATGGCTTATCAAAAGATGCCCTTTTGTTTGTCAAATATAGGTGCTACATTTCAAAACACAATGGATATGGCCTTTAAGAGCCTCATGTACAAGTTTGTATTGGTCTACTTGGATGACATAACTATCTATTCAAAACATGCAGTAGAACACATCAAACATTTGAGGAAGATTTTTGAAAGGTGTAGAGAGTTTGGGATATCTCTTAATCCTAAGAAATGTGTGTTTGCAGTTCATGAAGGAAAATTGTTGGGATATGTAGTATCCAAAGAAGGAATTATAGTAGATCCTGAGAGAATTGCAGCTATCCTAGAGCTACTATTGCCACATCATAAGAAAGGTCTTCAATCTTTCATAGGAAAGATTAATTTTGTTAGGTGTTTCTTGCCTAATATTATAGATTTACTAAAGCCTTTGATAGCCATGTTAAAGAAGAGTTCAACTTTCAGTTGGACTAAAGAAGGAAAAGCTAATTTCTAGGCTATCAAAGAGGACTCAACAAAAGCTCTTGCTCTCGTAAACCCAAATTTCAGTAAGGATTTTATCCTTTATGCTTACGGAGGTCATCATGCTATATCTACAATGTTGACTCAAGAAAATTCAAATGGATTAGAATAGCCTATTGCTTTCTTTAGCAAAGGTTTAGAGGAGTATGAACAGAGATACTCTTTTGTAGAGAAACATGTAATTACTGCATGGTAAAGAGCCTTAAAAAGTTTAGATATCTATTGACCCATAGCAAGGTACACTTGAAAGTCACACATCCAAGTGTCAAAGAATTTTTTCTTTCCGAGGACCTAAATGAAAAAAGGGCTGGATGGATCACCAAGGTAATGGAATATGACGTTGATATTCAGACCACCAAGCTGGTTAGAGGAAGAGGTCTTTGTGAGCATTTGACAAGGGATGAAAGTTCAAAGAAATTAGAGCAAATGGATGGATCTCTAGTTGTGCATTCTACAGAGGAACATGCCGAGGCATTAGGTTGGTTGCCTAAAATGGTTCATTTCTTGAAGACAGGACAATGTCCTGCAAATCTAGATTCAGCCAAAAGGAGGTATTATAGATTACAATCTGTTCCTTTTGTGTTGATAGATGAAGTTCTTTTCAGAAAAGATCACAATGGTGTCCTTTTAAGATGCATTGATTCAGAAAAAATAGCTGATGTCCGATTTGAATTTCATGATGGACCTTCTGGAGGTCACTTTTCTCTTAGGACTAAAGCTTTTAAAATCATGAGGGCTGGATACTATTGGCCATCTATCTTTAAGGATAGTCATGATTATGTGAGAAAATGCATCAAGTGTGCTATGTTTATAGGAAAAGAAAGGCTTTTAGCCTTGCCCCTACAGCCAGTCAGAACAGATCAGCCTTTCATGAAGTGGGGTATAGATTTTATTGGCATGATTAATCCTCCATCTAGTGCAGGACATAAGTGGGTAATCATTGCAACTGATTATTTCACTAGGTGGACATAGTTTCAGATAATGCATTGGCATTCATAGATTTGGCACTCCAGACTCCATAATTTCAGATAATGCATTAGCATTCACAGGCCTCAAAGTCTCAGAATGGGCAATCAAAAATGGCATTTACCTGAATACAAGTTCCAATTACTACCCCCAAGGCAATGGTTTGGCAGAATCAACAAATAAGAACTTGATTAGGATAATCAAGAAGACTCTCCAAGATAATCAGAGGGATTGGCATACCAAACTAAGGTCTGCCTTATGGTTAGATAGAATTACTCCAAAGAGGATCATTGGGAATTCCCCTTATGTGCTAGTGTATGGAAAAGAGGCTAAGTTGTCCATCTCAATTGAATTGCTAGCTTTGGACCTATCTACACAATATGCTTTGTCTGAAGAGGGAGATCCCCTATAGATCAGACATGCTTAGCTAATGGAGTTAGAAGAACTCAGAGATAAATCCATGAAAGATATGGAGTTCCATCAGATTCAGACAAAGATAAACTTTGATAAAAGAGTGAGGATCATAAATTTCAAGGTTGGAGATGTAGTTCTCAAATGGGATGAATTCAGATCCAGACCTGGAAAACATACAAAATTTGACTCATTTTGGGGTGGACCATTTGTTATAATAGAGTGCAAGGGATCTAATGCTTTCTAGCTATCAAATCTTGAAGGAGTTCCCTTGCTAATATCAGTTAATGGATTCCACTTGAAGCCCTACTTTGAGGTTAATCCCTCTCTGTAAAATTCTTGTAAATATGTGTTTTTCTTTGTTCCCCTATTTTCTAGGTTAGTTTCCTACCTTTTAAGAAGTGCCTGTGTACAAGTTCATTCTTCTGGTTTAGTTTTGTCTCTCTATCAAAGTTTTGTGTTCCTAAGATGACCCCATGCCTAATGAATTATGTCAAGGCCACTAATCAATGTCTAGCAGGCTGACATATAGCAGAAATTGCCAAAATGTTACCCTAATTTTCATGTGCATGCAAATTTGGCTAAAATCTATCCCCAAGTCTCTATTTTTTACCTTGTCAAGCATTCCTAAAAATTTCATGAGCTTTTTCCTTTTCGTCTAGTCTCTGTAATTCTTTCTTTTCCCTAGTTTGTAGTTCAAAATATTTGAAAAAGTAGCCGTTGTGCCAAAAACCCTCAAAACCCTTCAACTTGTTCAATTTTAGAGTAACCTTTTTTAGCCACTTAAGTCTCCAATTTCCCATGTGCGCTTTTCATCTTAGGCTAGTTGTGAGATCTCTAAAGCTCGAAAGAATATTCTTTTCTATCTCCCAACCCCGTGACTTCCTTGTATCTATTAATCTCCTGATCGGAAGGCATATTCCCTTTTCTTTCCGAGACTTGATGATGGTTCCCTCAGTCACGTAATCTCCAGATGGTCAGTGGTCTTTTTGGAAAGGTTAAAAAAATTTCAGCAATCTAGCAACTGAAGGAAGTCTCATGTTCTCGTGATCTAACTCATGGTTTAATTTTTATTCAACGATCATGAGAATACTCTAGTCACTCAATCTCCAGATCTGACCATAGTTTATGATGGGCCTTCTTTTCCCTTTAGTCGTGAAGTCTCAAGAAGGTAGTGAGTTATGTCAGATGATTTGATGACCTAGAGACTTAAGTGTTGTCACTAGATCTCCAAATGTTTATTTAGAGATTCAGCAACTAACCTCAGTTGGGTAATCTCATGAAGTAGACTAAATATTCCAATCCATTCAGTGATAATGAGAGGAGCCTTAATCACGTAATCTCCAGATGTAACCAAAGGTAAAGAAATTCATTCAGTGACTTGGAGATTGCTTTAGTTGCGGTTTCTTAGGGTTTGACCCTAGTTAATAAAAAGATTATGAGACTCAGTGAAACCCATTGTCGCTAAGTCTCTAGATATAACTAGGTTAAGTTAAGGTTAACGTCATGTTTGGGCCTAGCGGTTAATTTTATTCAGTGACCTTACGACTGTGTGTTCGGGAGATCTCTCATTTCTGGTAGTTAAGTCCTTAACATCTTGTGACCTGGTGAGTGGTTATCTTTCCTTCACTCACTAAGTCTCCAGATGTTTGGTGGTTACCTTCTTTCAACTAGCGACTCAGTGAAATGACTAACTTCTCTTTAGTCACACATTCGCTAAGACTTCTGGGGTTAAGTGATTTTAGTGGTGTCCCAGTTGATGAGATCAACGGTTGTCATAAGATCTCATAAGGTCTGTCAGAGGCTTGCGATCTTATGACAACTGTCGATCTTCCCTTCTATGCAGCGTTTCAAAGTTCAGCGGGTCCACTTCTACGTGTACACAAATGACAGCTTCTCATTGGTCCACATGGTAATGATTCTGTAATGTGTCAATGGGACCAAGTTTCTAGCATTTCAAAAGGCTCTGACATCTACAAGAAATCTACAGTTGGCATATGTTCTCATGAGCTTTGTCAGAACTATGAGATTATGCACCGACCATCAATTTTACTTTATTTCAGGGTGCCTATGCTAGGTGGGTCCTCTGACAATTGATGCTAACATGCTTGAATTTGATTAGTCTGCATGGTGATGACTAGATTTTTAGTTGGTCTATTTGTCAAAGGGGTCCTGGTCTCATAAAGATCTACGGCTGGCGTAAAAGTGCAAGGAATCTTCTGAGGCCATGAGATCATGCGATAACTATCGGATGGGTCTGAGCTTATAAGTGTTCTTGCGTTGTCTCCAAAAAATCTATCAGCGATTCGATGATTTTTAAGATGGAAATAAGGTTAGTTGCGTGATCACCAGAATGAGCTAGAGTTAAATAAAACATCAGGCATTTCAACAACTAAAGGAAAAAGAGGTGCCTGAGGTTAAATATAGGGTCAGAGTTAAGGATATAAGTGGTGCCCGGTAAAATAAGAAGATCTAACAGTTGCATTTTAAAGTGAGATTAAGTTTCAAATGCCGACTGTCGATAGGGATTTTTAGCACCACCTGTGACTATTTTATCATTTTTTAAATTCAAATATCTCACAATATCAGATTTCAACAGTTATGGTGAGACTGAGTTGTAGGAAGGTAGATGGATCATGGTGGCTAGATTTTTGTAGGTACAAGCATGAAATGGACACACAAACATAGATATCTAATCGGATAGGATATTTTCATGTGTATTTATGGCTGAGTTTGACAGAATTAGGGTTTGATTATTATATGAAAAATTATGTAACCCTAATTAGATTTTTTTCTCCTACCTATGTGCATTAGAGGAGATGTATATAATGTTTTTTTTGAGAGCTTTAGAGCTCAGAGTTCACATTTTGTAAAGAGAAAATCTCTTTTCTTAGAAAGCTATCTGTGACATTTTTTTTTTGTCCTCTGGTTTTCTACATTCTGTAACCTCCCATTGATTATTCAGACATTGAAGATATTTTGTGACATTTCTCATGTCCCTATGCATTCTTGTGTGAGTTATCTCTTAATGAATCCAATATTTATATGTTTCTCAGTGATATCTTAGGGTTCTTGATCCTTCTTTCTTTCTACAATTTTGTGTATCATTGTGGATGATTTGATGTGAATGCTTTTGTGGGTATACTTCAACCCCTTAACTATCTTGTCTCATTCCTATATCGAGTTGCAGAGGTGAATGTTCATTTGCAGGTCATAGATTGTTGTCTGATCCTAAGAGTGCCATTGCTTGTGAAAGAATCTCTCTCTTTCCCTGAATACCCTCTTTTATTTGTAAACCCTTCTATGAAATACTTATGCAAGCCTATTCAGTGAGTTTTGATCTCATAGACCTAAGTTTGTGCATTGAATCCATCTTTTATACTGTAATTCATACCTTCATTTTGGTGCATCACCTAGTAGGTAGTTTGCTTTCAGTCATTTCCCTTTCAAGCATTCCTTCTATCCCTTGCCCTCAAAAGATTTACTTTTCATGTCAAGAAGCAAATTAAGGTGATTATCCAAGAGGAACCAGCCTAGAACTTGGAGGTCTCATCTTAGTTAGTATAGGTCCCACAACCTAGAGATCAATCCCATGTGATACTAGGTTATCAAGACTACGAGAGCTTGAGACAAGGGTGCAAACTTAGTGTATAACACTTAGTGCATCCAAGGGTAGATGAATCTCAAAGGAGTTAGTCCAATCCTTGTAACAAGAGTTACATAATGCAAATAACATATATAAATTGATAGAAATGCCAGACCAACCTTCACATTATTAGAAAATCAATTACAATGGACTTTCAACATGCAGTCTTACATTCTAGGAGTACAGGCTTAATTATACAAAGAAATCATATCTTCTAACCTTAAATATTTTTAAACTATTCTTTCTAAATTGAACCACCTCAAAGGATCAATTATATAGTCTTATAAAGCCTTTGCAAACATCAGGTGTTCTTGAGAAATATTACATTTTCTAAGAACATGAAAACATGTCACAAATATAGGTCACGACCCAAATCATAAGGACCTCCCTCAAATGGATGAAACATGATGTGTGATCCCAAATATGATTCAACCACATGTGTAGTAACATCAATAAATGATTCAAGAAGCTTTCTGATGAGGAATTCTTTCACGGGATTAGAAAAATTCAATTGACCATTGTACATGAAGAATAGATAGAACCCACAAAGAGTCCACGAGACCTGAATCCTGAAGTAACAGATTGAGGTGCAAACCTATGTAAAGGTGAAAGATGATTCCATGAACACTCCATGCAGTTAAAAACAACAAAATGTCCAAACTGAAGGAATGCTAAAAGAAACTTAGAGACTAAGCTAATAAGAAAATAGAAAAATAAAAATAAAAATTGGTTGATGCAAGATTTCCAAGAAACCAAAGATGCTCTTGTATCATGTTCACTCTATGCTAGAGGTAGTGAACTCTACAATTATGAAATATTTTGCTAATTTTCTATACAAAAAATCAAAGAGCTCTTCTATTATAACTAAAAAAATTCCATCTCTACATATCCTTTCTACTAGACGTAATATTTACTTAAGAGGTTTTGGATCATATCTCCTAATTCGAAAGGGAGGGATTAATTTTTAGGTTCAATCATTTTTGGTCAGAACTTCCTCAACTATTTTAGTAGATTTTTCATCACTAGAACTCAATAGTCTTAGGAAAGGTTAAGATTTATCCTTATTTTTATGGCTTCTTCATTACTTGTTTTAACTCTATTAAGGTTTGGGATGATATTCAAATAATGGATGACTAAATATAAGGGGTCTCATACCCTTTCCCTTCTCCCTTGGTCATCCTCTCTTAAACCTCTAGATGAACTTTCTATTATTTCCTATAGTTGGTTAAGGTTGCACTACCTTTCCTTCTATTCCTACCTTGAGAGTAATACAATTATCTATTTTAACAAATATATCAGTAATTATGACGAATAATGATGACATTCATGTAATAAAATCATATAAATTGTTGGTAATTTGGCTGAAGTGAGTGCATAGATGTTGTCATTATGGCAACATATGATCTACATGAAGAGCACACAGGTCAAAGAGTAGGTATAGCAAAGTGCATTGGAAATTTGTCTAAGTGTGAGACAGTGTTTTCACCAGTGTACTAGGATATAGTTTTTGTTTGTGACATTGATTGGAGTGAGTTCAGTGCTTGCACACTTGAACATAGACTTTGTGGTGACTTATGATGACCCATCTCAGAGCGCAAGTTAGTACGACATGTACAGAATTAGTTATGACAATTTTACCGAAGACAGTGTTAAGCCGACAAGATAGTTTTAAAGATAGAACTAGTAAAGAGTTAAGGGATTATTTTGTTTATCAAAATAATGACTTAATAATATATAGGGATGACATCCTAGATGTTTAATCTTGGATAAAGCTATTGGTATATATAAATGTAATTGTAATTGTAAAGAGAAGGATTTGTAACAAGCAGCAAATGATATGATGCAAAGTATATGAAGCATATGTAATAGCGATAGTGAAAGAGCAGTGAAGTGACATTGATGCAAGTAGTATAAGGTTATGTACCTGAACCTATTTTTGTAATCAGTGTATATTGTACATTACTTGTTTGGGCAGTGGGCTCAGCTAGTAATCACATTTTGTACTATAACTCCTCACAGGGTTGAGGCTTCTAACAAGGCCTACAGTCCCTTAACCAGGACTGATACACTATATGCTTGTAATAGACTCCTAACAGGGTCAACATCCTTAATAGGATACTTTTGATTAGTGGATCTTTGTGGGTACCATCCCCACCAGGGTTTTTCCTTGGCTAGGGTTTCCTCGAGAACATATCATGTGTTATGAGTTCTTTATTGTTATGCATGTATAAAGATAATCTATTATATTCATAATTGGGCAAAAGATAAAGTTTGTAGAATACTAATTCACCCCCTCCTCTCAGTATTCCCTATTTCTAACAATTGGTATCAGAGCTTAGTTACTCAGGAAAGAATCATTCAAGGAAAGCTGAGTAGCTTGAGTAAGATCTCTATGGATATGGATCAACTACAGAAGAATCTTGAAGAAGCTCTTGAATAGATTGATTTGCTTACTATTGAAAAAGATACTTTGAAAAGAAAGTATGATGATACAAAGAACCTCATTGAGAAATCAAAAAACAAATTGGAAGATCTGAGATCTAAAAAGGAATCTGAATTTCTTATTGAAAATTGTGATAGCAATTTGGAAAAATAAAATGAGATCCTTAAGCATGAATTGAAGATAGTGAATGTGAAGCTTAGCTTGAAATATGGAAATGGAAAAAATGAAGTAAATCTGAAATCTGAGAATGAAAGTCTAAAGACTGAAAATGAAGAACTGAAATCTAAACTTGGGAAAGTAACATCTAAATTTGAGAAAGTAAATTTGCAGTATGCTGAACTTGAAAAATATAATAAGATTGTGAAAGGTGAACTGACTCAATCCAAACAACAACTTGAAAGGCTATATTCAAATAGTGAGAAGATTGATGAGCAAGTATCTTTTGGGAAACCATTCTATGATAAGATTGGTCTTGGATTCAACACTTTCAGAATGAATGATGAAAGCAAGGAACCAAATCTAAAGATATCTAAAAGCATAGATGACAAAAAGCCTGATGAGATCAACAAATTTGAAGACACACCTAAAGAAGAAGAATCACTGAAGCAAGAGGAATCACCTAAAGGTATGCAAAGAGAATTCAAAGGTAGATGTTTTTCTTGTAATACTATTGGTCACATGAAGAGAGATTGCATAGGTAAACAATCTAAACCTCTTAATGGTTATTGTTATAATTGTCATGGTTTTGGACATAGAGCTATTGAATGTAGAAAACCCAAAGTTATTGACAATAATTATGGTAGTAGAATGTTTAGGAATACTAACAATGTAGATAAGAGACCTACTAAAGATATGAACAAAAGAAATGGAGTAGTATATCATAGATGCAACAAGGTTGGACACATTGCTAGAAACTGTAGGTCACAGATCAATCAACAAGGATCGAGATATGGGAACAATGGAATTGTTTGTCAGATATGTAACAGGATTGGACATATAGCAAGGTTTTGCAGAATGAAAAATGGAGCTTATCATCCTAACCCTAACCCTAGAAATCATGCAAGAAGGAATGAAGATACAAGTAATAGATAGAAAAGTTGTTGTAGCAATACAGATGAAGTGAAGTTTGTTGAAAGCACAGATGAAGGAGACATATTCAACATTGAAGGTAATCGTAAAGATGAAGTATCAAATGGTAAGAATGAATCCTTACCTGACCTATCTCAAAGCACTTAAATTATGAAAATTATAGTAGATTAGGAACTTAGATTTAGTGTAGAAGTAGATTTATGATGAATTAAGTCTTGCATAATTAATGCAAGGTAGATTATGATGTACTAATGCTATGGTTAAGAGCACAAAAGAAAATATTGTGTTTTACGAGATCACAAGAAGTTTAAAGTTTTGCAAGTTAAGAGAAATAACTTTTTGGAAAGAAGCGGCAAAAGAATTGAATGTGATGTCAGAACTAAGTGAGATTGAAGAAACAAAAGGTTATGATCGATGTTATTTGATTATCAAAGTGAATTAAAGTGTTAAGGAGATCAAAAAATGGAGATTGGAAGCACTTTACAGTGATTTGGTGAAAGATTTGAGCGCCAAATCTACGCAAGCCCTAAAATCGCAAACTTGAGGTATTTATCTTGGTAGATCTTCGAATCGGTATAAAGGATTAGAAGTAATCATGGATGTATCATTAATTCACAATGTTAGAGACAAAAATAGACCTAGAATGAAGAGGGAACTAGTAGAACCCTTGGAAGATGATCCTAGGCTAGCATTATCATCCGTACCAGATGGAGTTTTGCATTTAGAGAATGTAAGGATCTATCTTGGATGCAAGTTAGAAACCGTCAGTGATAGTGATTTTACAAATGAGTATCAGAAGATTTACAACTAGGATATGTCATTGAAACAAGGTTATGAACATTTGGAAGACAATGAGATTGTTAAGTATGCATTACAGTATGAGTTTGATAATGAAGAATGCACTAAAATAATTTTGAGCAAAATTCACAATGGAAAGTTTTGGCTAGAAGATAGAGTGATAGACATTACAACTGATTTAATTCATGAAGTCACTGGATTATCTAAAGTTGGTGCTATTCCTTTAAATGAGAAGAACATGAGGAAAATAGTCATGGACAACACAGGTTCATCCTATAATGGTAGAGGAATTGTAATTAGTAAAATAAAACAAGATGATGTGAGATACCTATGCAAGATCCTAACCACTAAGTTTTGTGCAAATTCTAGAGAAGATGATATGGCAGCTGGTATGGTACATATTGCATATTTAATGTGTGTTGACAAGGTGCTAGTTGATATGTGTGAAATTCTCAAAATTCAATTGTTTGAAAACTTGGAGAAGATTAAGAAGTCTAAGTATGCACAATTTAGATTCTCATCTTTGGTCACATATATGTTTTTTCATTTATTGAGAAGATTTCCTTACTTCACTGCAAATGATTGGAATGATGGAAAATCTACTATGGAAAGGATTAATATAGTATATAGAAAGCATGTTATTGACAATGTAAATGAGAGTGCTATGTTAATGATGAAGACATTTTAGAATATGGTAACTAGCAAATCAAGGATTCCATAGTCACTTGTGGAGAAATATAAAAATGATATATGTTTCATGATTGACATTGACTTTACCTATATTGAAGCAGTGGAACCTAGAATTGAGTTCATAGACCCTCTTGGCTATGAGATATCTGAGGCTGAAATAGAAGAATATGTTGGTAGATTACTTAAGTGTAAATTGGACACTCAGTGCAGCAGATTTGGAACTTTTGAAGATAACTTCAACTCCGCAAAAGCTATAACTGAAGAGAAGCAATCTAAGAAGAGAGATGACAGCACTATCAAGAAAATACTAAAAGATTCAGGAATGATAGAACAAGAATTCTTAATAGCAAAGAAGACAACAGTAGCAATCAAGGATATTAGATAGAAAGAAGTCTTGATTGTACCACTCTTGTCATCCAGTGCAGTACAGAAAGAACCTACACAAGTCAAGGTGAAAGTAGAGGAACCATAAAAGGAACAAGTAACAACTAGATCTACTTCCTCCACACCTATCAAGAGAATGAAAGAAATTGCTACTAGACTAGGAAAGAGACAAAAGATGATAGTTCAACCAGTACCAAGAAAGATTGCAAAAATTAAAAATGATGTCCCTACTAAGAAGAAAGCTTGGAAACCAAAAGTTGAAAAGCTAAATGAGTAGATTATTGAGAATGGAAATTTTGCAAAAATGAATAAATATTATGATCTTTATGATTATACTGATAGACTTAATTTGGAGAATGCTATTATGAAGCATATGATTTTGGAAAATAAGAAATTTCATTCTATTCAAGGTCAAGTACCTGATGAGTTGTATACCAAACTTGTAAATAGGAAACATAGAGCATTTGAGGAAGATAATACTATCAGAGAGAACCTAGTAAGAAAGCTTTGTGAAGTAAAAGACAATGAACACTTGAAGCAGATATTAAAGGCTTTAAACACCCATCTGAGAACCAAAAGAAGAACTATTTTGATTATGGGAGGCAAATATGAAGAAATTAATTCTAACACAGAGTAGGCAATAATCAAGGTCATGGCAGAAATTGTTGGAGAGCCATCAGTTGTAGTAGAACAAGTAGTTGAAGTAGAACAAGAGGATATTCCCTCTCCTTCAGCTATTAACATTGAAGATGAAACTATGAATGTAGAAGGTACTAAGGTTACCTTGGATAATGATGACATTGTATTCAAGAACTTAGCTAATATTGTTGACAATTCAGCTCTTGATGAACCAAACAGAACTGAAGAAGTAGTATAGACCCAAATTGCCAGAGAAGACATCAGTCTTAGTCCTGAGACCGTAAAGAAGAAGGAAATTGGATCTTTATTTGAATATTTAGGAAAGGAAGTTGATGATGATGATCAATTTGAACTGATCACTTCTTTGAATAAAATCATTGGCAAGAACAAGAAAGTGAAGAATCTTGAAGGGAGTCTGAAGGACCTTACTAAGAAGTTACAAAGCATTGTAACTACACAAATTTCTATAGTAGACCCTTTGGAGAAAGCTTAAAAGGTAATGAGCACTTTTGATGATGAGTTCACTAACCTATCTGATATTGCAAAAGTGAGAGCTCAAGCAGCCTATGAAACTGAAATGCTTTTGAACATTAGTGTAATGCCCCACCAAGGAACCCTTGGCTCAAGGACATTATACTCATTAAGTCATACACAATATATAATACTTTTTTTCAATAAAGTAGCGGAACATAATCTAATTTGATTTATTTAATGTTACTAAAGGTCAAGAGAATAAAGAGATTATACTACTTGTCTTGCTCAATTAACAAATTATTATTCTTGCATACCTGAATATTGCTAACTTTCTTTTACATGATGACCACCATGTCCAACACCTGTAACTACACATATGTCTAAACAACTAGATGTAAACATTAGATATATTATATTACAAATAAATGTTTTATTGATAACTTAGCTATGAGAATCATTATTAAGGAGTGAAATCATTGCATTATAAACTTAAAGACAAACCCTAAGGGACTGGACCTAAGCCTCGGGGGCTCATCATCGATGGCCTTGCCTACGTTCACGCTCAGAGACTTCGTAGTTCGACTCTCCCCATTCTAGACTATCTATTTGTAAAATCAAGAAAGCGGGTACGCAACCCTTTCTAGGGTCTTGTCCCCCAGACAGTTTTCCCTTCGGTTGCCACCCACTTAGGTGGAACAAGGAGAAATTCCTAGACTTAAAGTTGAAAACTTCATACAAATTTCATAACTCAAAAACATATTTTAACTCACACTGATATAGTATTCATGAAACCTCCTTAATCATAGTATTTACTAAAGTTCCTTCCAAGCAAACATAGGAGTGAAATACATATATCCCACTAAGATATTGTCATGTATTTTATAATCACTAATAGCATCATCATAGAAAAATATACCTATGTAATCTCATGAAATCATGACATAGGCTTAAAACCTCTTCTATCTCTAACGGTAAACTTAGTTATGATGAAATCAAATCAAATGATTAAGAAGTTATCCATAATTAAAATAAGAATTATTAATATTACAAAGAACATGTTTACAAGTGTGCAACCATAACAATAAGAAACTACAATAAGACACAACAAGCATATAATTATTAGAACAAACTTATATCAACTACCAAAAATGTGTAATATGAATAAGGGTACAAGTGAACACAATCCAATAAGTGTATGCACATGTATAAAATCTACAAAAGTATTCAAGAATATACAAAATGACCAAGAGAAAGATAGGAGCATATAAGGGGGTTGATCTCAAACTATGCTAACCTCATATATTATTACAAATAATATAAGTAACCCCTAAACGAAACCCAAGACATCAATATTTACAATAGAAAAATTAATATACAAGATAATATAGTCTCACATCTAGAGAGAATAATCTATATATATATCCAACTTATTTAAATTCCCTAATACTTATGTGCATCTTTATGTAAATCTATGTCATCTAGTAACAAACACCTTTCATTCTAGTTCCTAATCATAAAGGGTTGTCCATTGGAGACCATTACACAAACTCTTACACACACACACACACACACACACACACACACACACACACACACACATGTATCTCTAGACATACATCTAACCTTCTAACGTCCACTATATCCTTAATAATTATACAAATTTGTCAACAACTTAGGAGATTTACTTATATATCTAATTGTATTTATTTTATTTTATTTTTAACAATTAACATTCGAAGAGTAATCACACATTTCTTGTTTCTATTTATATATTACAATAATAACTACTTCTATTTATTGTAAATAATAATAATGTATCTAAAAAAAAAGAATATGAAAGAATGTCAATAGCCTATCTTTTACACCTAAAAGAATTGATTTTTACAACTAATAATATTTGAATATCTATTTATTTTATCCGATAATATTATACCTAAATTGGCAAACTAGTATCCTATAGTTCTTAACTATAATTGAAATAAATGGAACATTACATAAATAGTTAATATTACTAATTGGATCCAATCTTACCTTCTTGCCAAGCTTTACCCGATCATCCCACGGCACTGAATGCAAATAGCTCTGCTGGAAATCTGTAACATTCATTCTGTATAGAGCCGTACTTAGTCCTTTATAACTTTCCAACCAGACTATATTTTCCCGATCGCTCCAATGAATTTATTCCAAACTAGGTTTTGTCAAACATATTTCAAAATCGTGAAGATCCAACGGTTAAATTTAAAGTTATGGTCTCTGTACCGAGACTGAAATTGACTGTCATAAAACAACAGATTAGAGGCAAAAGTTTTATTCAATCCTCACATCACAGTCACAACCCAAATTCTAAATTTACTCATGTGAAAAAAAATCCATATGCTTATCAATATCTGAAATTCCATTCACTTGTAGTGCATTTCAACCTGTCGGTTTTCTTTCTTTATAAAGGACACCAAAACATATGACAGTACTCCATTAATGATGAGTTCTCCAATCAATTTCTACTAAACATTAATAAGAGATTCTTGATTTCGAACAGCAAGAGATATATAAAGCAAAAGACATCACGAAATCTGAAATTATATTAATATTACACTTCATTAACACATAATATCGATGGCTCTCCTCTAAACTTGTCTCCTGTCCTCTATATCACCCCCCCTCCTCTGTTTATTTCTTCCATTTGATATAGTTGTTTTCAGAAAACTGAAACGGTTCCATAACCAACAGATTTCTTCCTATGAATAAATTTGATTAATCTTTTTGTCAAAAAGGTTATTGAGAGAACTTCAAATTAATTAACAAACTATACTTTTAGTCTTATCTATTTAATTCCTCATACGTAGGATTATCTTAAGTTATAGTTAAGATTCTTTACTAAGGAATAAGATTCCTTAACCTAGTTATTTATTTATTTTTATTTTTATAATGATAGCTTAGTTTTCTTTTCTTTATTTTATTTATTTATTTTATTGTAAAATTCATTTGTATAATAATGTTCTTATAATCTTTTTGATAAAAGAATATAATAAAATAAATAAAGCCTTTATTTTATAATCAAAATATTTAAAATATGTAAAAACTATTTAAAATTATATATATGTATTTATTTATTTTTAAATACATAGAAAAATAATAAAGATCTTTTTTATCAATAACATATTTAATTTAAAAATATTTATTATATTTCTTTTAGATTTGTAAAGTGAAATATTACATAAATGAAATTACATTGTTTGTAATTCACAACATTTTAAACTATATATTTATGAAAGTCATACAACCACATATATTATTTATATATTTACGTCTATGCATATTTACATCTAGAAACATCAACTAACAATTTACTATAAGTGATGAAAAGTTTACTTACCTTTTTAGTTCCTTACCGAATATGAATTAGAGGAGCACTACATCATCCCCCCCTAAGATGAGACTTACTCCTGGAAGTCAGAAATGTTGAAATGGAAATACACCACGCATTAGATCTTAAACACATTTTAACCGATATCACATGTATAACTAATCCTTGAATCCATAGAGAATAATCCTCATAATATGGTTAAACATAAAATATATATCTCAATCAATTTTACTACCACCAACAAGGATAACTTGAACTTGATCACACATTAGTACGAATAGAATTTTCCCTTTATTTAGAAAGTAAGGACCAAGGTAAATAGCTTGAACCACTCAATTTTCCTTAAAATATATCAAAATGATACAATTTCCTTCTCTTTCAACACATATAAATCAAATTTTTACTTGCATCCAACGTAATGATATATTTCAATTTAACATAAAACATTGAGCATATCCAAATATGCCTCATAAACAATCATATCAGTCCATATCACTGGGATTACACATCACAAGGATCAGGAGTGGATATGCCTCTCTAGACAAAATCTCACTCTGGGATACAATACCAGTCTCTTCTATATCCAAAATCCATCATCAAAACCTCACATAGTGGCTTGATGGTGTCTTAGGCCTTTGTCATAAAGACCCTCCATACAAGTCCACGTGTCATATCCCTTGTTTGTGTAAGGTGGTTAGCCTCCAAGGAACATACACCACACATAGGAAGGTAGTGGATACTAGCTACATAATAGCCTCACATACCCCCATCCTCAAGGGTTCCCTGCGTCTACTTCCTCGTATACACTCACCAAGTCTACCTCATGCGTCCTTAGTGAGGAATCACAACACAAGACCAACATTACGAAAGAAGATAGTTTAGCCATCAAAGCTCAACAATAATATTAAATAAATAAATAAAATGGAATTATCATTCTCAACAAAAAGATAAGAAGAATCCAAGATAAATTTCATAAGTCTTGGCTAAACTATTATAGAAAAAGATAAGAAAATTATTGGTCTACACAACTGAAGATAAAATAAATTCACCATAAATTACACATCACATCACTATGTGACTATATCTAGTCACCTCACGAGGAAGGAGGGAACAACGTCCAGCTATCGCAATAGCCCTTCATGTGGTTGGGCCCGGGCAACACTACCCACATGGCATAGGGGGTTCACCTCGGCAACACCCCTGCATTGAATGGTGCAGAATAAGCATGCCAACCCACTCGGCATGACCATACACCAAGTGGAGTAAGCACACTCTGGTCGTATGTCGCATGGCAGTGTTCCTTGTGGAGTAGGCACACACAGGACACACCCCGCATAATGATGTCTCTCATAGATCATCATCGTAGCCAGAGGTATACATGGCTTGGGCCTACCCATATGCCTACCGCGTCTACAAACCGAGCATCCATGGGTGCCCCTCTACAAGCATGCAAGTATCACCAATATACTCTGCATCAAGTAGGAAACAAAATACATACATATACTGCGCCTTCACGTAATCATGTACGTGGCATCATGTTCTCGAGCTCAGCTCGCTACCATCAGCAACACGGCATCATCACCTCACACTATGTCGGAACAATAGTGGGGTGTGGCATCATATTCATTGCATCATGTCGGAACATGTGCGAATATGGTATCCATCACAGCATGGGCTAACAAAATCTCCCTCCACATGCTGGACCACATAAAAATGTACATATCCATAAATCATATATCTCCTCTTAGAGGCTCATATCAAGTACTGGTATTGTGCTCAAGAACTGTGGGAATTAGGATAAACACTTATGAACTAAATGTTTAGGTTCATCATAAGGGGAAACATAGTTTACTCTTTTCCCTCAAGTAGTGGAAGCTAAGGTCACTTCGCGCCGCCATTATACGTACGCCACATAAATACCTAAGGAAATGGTGCTACTACTACCCCTCCACATACTAAATTACCAACACTCGTGGGTTGGCACTCAGTAGGGTGACAAACAAGAAGACAACACATGAATGGTATGGTTCTCCCATACCCTTATCCAAACATAACTTCCATGGATGGTACTTATATTGCACCACTCCATGGAACTCAAATAATTACTGGTTATACACAACACCTAACATAAGCACTGGCACTGGTTTTATCACATTTACAAGGAAGTACACAATAACATCACATAGTATCCATATATTCTAATTTTTATTTTATTTTCACAACTCACTTTGTCTACCTAGTAAAAAATACCAATGACATACTTAATCACATTTCACCTCCTCATGGGCATATGCCAATATCCAATGTACACATATCAATCTCTGCCATTCCCATAATAATAACATCTATTTTCAAGATGACTTTAACTTATATAAAATAAGGCAAAAGGAAAAATGATACACTATATTTCTTCAAGAGTCATTGAATCAACACATATTTATTTTAATTAAGGAAAGGAAACAATAAACTTGTACTATGTACATTTATTAGTCACATAATAAATTCACAACTAATCATTATAAACCATTATGGACATTTACTTTTCACCTAATCAGGGACACTAAGAGTGGACCAAGTATCATCTTTTCAAACAAATGAATTAGCTAGGTACTTTCATTACACATGATAAATCCCTCCAATAAGGACACAACACACCATATAGACATTTCAAGACACTAGTTTTCACTAATATAATGACTTCAATACTAATAAGGAATACATTGAATTCTCAATTGCCTAATATTGCAATTTGGGGAGGATAATCACATCATTACTGAACTTACCATAGCATTCATATTTCATCTAAATATTACCTATTCATCAAGTCAAGAACAAACGATTTTAGAAAGATAGTCAAGAAAATATTACATCAACCCTACCTATTCCTTCAATAATTGTACCAAAAGAACACATATTCCTTTCATTGTGAAAAACTCCTAATTTCATCTCTGTGGTTAATCCCTACATAGGCTTATAGTCACAAATGGACCTTAGGTCATTTAGCCAAGAATTTCCAAAATCAACAAATTAAATCATATTTTTACTTTATATAGATAGCATCATTTGATAGTCATTCATCATGAACAAAGAAGAGATATTTATTTTTAATTTGTGGTTATTATTATTATCAAATAACCCTAATATAATTCATGTAAACATTCAGGTGTTATAAAAAAAACAAAATCAATCATGCATCATGTCACATTATCATTTGCATATAAATCTAAGGAGAAATACTCACCATGTTAATTTTAGCAGATGTTCCCCACTATTTGTAATTCTTCAACAACAACATGACCAAAAGGATTACCCAAGAATTCCAATGTTGCAACATAATTAATAAGGTCCTAAATTCATGTTTTGTACAAGGATTTTTTATTTTTTTTCAATTCTATTCTAAAATAGGGAATAAGAAAGAGAGAGACACAATATTTCAGTCCTTACAATAGCCTATAATATGTATGTAGTAACTTCATCATTTTCATCTATAATAAGGAGAACTACCATAGTAACATCAGTAACTAAATTCATTGATCACACATAGCTATTATGATATAAAAATAGAATAAGGTGTAAAGCCTTTTCAACTCAATCAAGCAACCTATAATCGCTATAACAAGCACTCGTGATGACAAGTTTTAGAGGAGATATGGTTGGCTACTGTCAACACTTATGGTACAAAATAATTTATAATACTAATTGGAATCCTTCTAGGAGTACAACAAAAGGGTGATATAAAACATGTGGAATTCATTAGCATTTATTTATTAGAAAGATATCCATTGTCTATGAAAGTACTTAGGAGGCTCATTCATTATTTCTAGAATGCAAAATAGAAGTAATTTATGTAAGAAAACCTAATCTTAGAATAATAGGTACACTTTTATAAAATACTATAGCATGAATACCAAGAACATAATTCCTATATCTAGGATCTTATCTTATAATGATAAACCAAAATTAAACTATGCAAAATATTGAGCAATAAGTGAGCTAAGAGTCCTAGAGTTCCCAGTGTGGAAACCTAGTGCTCTGATACCAGATGTAATGCCCCACCAAGGAACCCTTGGCTCAAGGACATTATACTCATTAAGTCATACACAATATATAATACTTTTTTTCAATAAAGTAGCGGAACATAATCTAATTTGATTTATTTAATGTTACTAAAGGTCAAGAGAATAAAGAGATTATACTACTTGTCTTGCTCAATTAACAAATTATTATTCTTGCATACCTGAATATTGCTAACTTTCTTTTACATGATGACCACCATGTCCAACACCTGTAACTACACATATGTCTAAACAACTAGATGTAAACATTAGATATATTATATTACAAATAAATGTTTTATTGATAACTTAGCTATGAGAATCATTATTAAGGAGTGAAATCATTGCATTATAAACTTAAAGACAAACCCTAAGGGACTGGACCTAAGCCTCGGGGGCTCATCATCGATGGCCTTGCCTACATTCACACTCAGAGACTTCGTAGTTCGACTCTCCCCATTCTAGACTATCTATTTGTAAAATCAAGAAAGCGGGTACACAACCCTTTCTAGGGTCTTGTCCCCCAGACAGTTTTCCCTTCGGTTGCCACCCACTTAGGTGGAACAAGGAGAAATTCCTAGACTTAAAGTTGAAAACTTCATACAAATTTCATAACTCAAAAACATAGTTTAACTCACACTGATATAGTATTCATGAAACCTCCTTAATCATAGTATTTACTAAAGTTCCTTCCAAGCAAACATAGGAGTGAAATACATATATCCCACTAAGATATTGTCATGTATTTTATAATCACTAATAGCATCATCATAGAAAAATATACCTATGTAATCTCATGAAATCATGACATAGGCTTAAAACCTCTTCTATCTCTAACGGTAAACTTAGTTATGATTAAATCAAATCAAATGATTAAGAAGCTATCCATAATTAAAATAAGAATTATTAATATTACAAACAACATGTTTACAAGTGTGCAACCATAACAATAAGAAACTACAATAAGACACAACAAGCATATAATTATTAGAACAAACTTATATCAACTACCAAAAATGTGTAATATGAATAAGGGTACAAGTGAACACAATCCAATAAGTGTATGCACATGTATAAAATCTACAAAAGTATTCAAGAATATACAAAATGACCAAGAGAAAGATAGGAGCATATAAGGGGGTTGATCTCAAACTATGCTAACCTCATATATTATTACAAATAATATAAGTAACCCCTAAACGAAACCCAAGACATCAATATTTACAACAGAAAAATTAATATACAAGATAATATAGTCTCACATCTAGAGAGAATAATCTATATATATATCCAACTTATTTAAATTCCCTAATACTTATGTGCATCTTTATGTAAATCTATGTCATCTAGTAACAAACACCTTTCATTCTAGTTCCTAATCATAAAGGGTTGTCCATTGGAGACCATTACACAAACTCTTACACACACACACACACACACACACACACACACACACACATGTATCTCTAGACATACATCTAACCTTCTAACGTCCACTATATCCTTAATAATTATACAAATTTGTCAACAACTTAGGAGATTTACTTATATATCTAATTGTATTTATTTTATTTTATTTTTAACAATTAACATTCGAAGAGTAATCACACATTTCTTGTTTCTATTTATATATTACAATAATAACTACTTCTATTTATTGTAAATAATAATAATGTATCTAAAAAAAAAGAATATGAAAGAATGTCAATAGCCTATCTTTTACACCTAAAAGAATTGATTTTTACAACTAATAATATTTGAATATCTATTTATTTTATCCGATAATATTATACCTAAATTGGCAAACTAGTATCCTATAGTTCTTAACTATAATTGAAATAAATGGAACATTACATAAATAGTTAATATTACTAATTGGATCCAATCTTACCTTCTTGCCAAGCTTTACCCGATCATCCCACGGCACTGAATGCAAATAGCTCTGCTGGAAATCTGTAACATTCATTCTGTATAGAGCCGTACTCAGTCCTTTATAACTTTCCAACCAGACTATATTTTCCCGATCGCTCCGGTGAATTTATTCCAAACTAGGTTTTGTCAAACATATTTCAAAATCGTGAAGATCCAACGGTTAAATTTAAAGTTATGGTCTCTGTACCGAGACTGAAATTGACTGTCATAAAACAACAGATTAGAGGCAAAAGTTTTATTCAATCCTCACATCACAGTCACAACCCAAATTCTAAATTTACTCATGTGAAAAAAAATCCATATGCTTATCAATATCTGAAATTCCATTCACTTGTAGTGCATTTCAACCTGTCGGTTTTCTTTCTTTATAAAGGAAACCAAAACATATGACAGTACTCCATTAATGATGAGTTCTCCAATCAATTTCTACTAAACATTAATAAGAGATTCTTGATTTCGAACAGCAAGAGATATATAAAGCAAAAGACATCACGAAATCTGAAATTATATTAATATTACACTTCATTAACACATAATATCGATGGCTCTCCTCTAAACTTGTCTCCTGTCCTCTATATCACCCCCCCTCCTCTGTTTATTTCTTCCATTTGATATAGTTGTTTTCAGAAAACTGAAACGGTTCCATAACCAACAGATTTCTTCCTATGAATAAATTTGATTAATCTTTTTGTCAAAAAGGTTATTGAGAGAACTTCAAATTAATTAACAAACTATACTTTTAGTCTTATCTATTTAATTCCTCATACGTAGGATTATCTTAAGTTATAGTTAAGATTCTTTACTAAGGAATAAGATTCCTTAACCTAGTTATTTATTTATTTTTATTTTTATAATGATAGCTTAGTTTTCTTTTCTTTATTTTATTTATTTATTTTATTGTAAAATTCATTTGTATAATAATGTTCTTATAATCTTTTTGATAAAAGAATATAATAAAATAAATAAAACTTTTATTTTATAATCAAAATATTTAAAATATGTAAAAACTATTTAAAATTATATATATGTATTTATTTATTTTTAAATACATAGAAAAATAATAAAGATCTTTTTTATCAATAACATATTTAATTTAAAAATATTTATTATATTTCTTTTAGATTTGTAAAGTGAAATATTACATAAATGAAATTACATTGTTTGTAATTCACAACATTTTAAACTATATATTTATGAAAGTCATACAACCACATATATTATTTATATATTTACGTCTATGCATATTTACATCTAGAAACATCAACTAACAATTTACTATAAGTGATGAAAAGTTTACTTACCTTTTTAGTTCCTTACCGAATATGAATTAGAGGAGCACTACAATTAGTCAGAATATCAGGAATGATATTAGTATTCTTGATATTTGTATCAAGAACTTGAGGAAGCATTTGGAGACAAGAAAATCTTTTTACATATAGTGTACAAAACCTAAGATTTTGATAGCAGAAGAGGAACAAAAGATCAAGTTGAAGGAAGCTAAGATTCAGAATGAATCTAACCTTCTTTCTAGACCTAATGTGAAGGTATGTGATGTTGAAAAGAAAGTTCAGAAACTTTATGATAAAAGAAGAATATTGCAAGATGAGAGGAACAAAAAAATGAGGAGACTTACACTTTTGAGAGAACACATTTCAATGAAGTTGAGAATCATTGAAGAGCAGTTAGAAGAATGTCTTACAGCTAAGACATCCTTTCAGAAATTCAAATTTGAGAACCTTCAAGCATGTCAAATAACAGCTTATGGACTGAGCACACTACTCAATGTGGCAGATTCCATCAAGAAATCATGGGAGAAGGAGTTAGAAGCTATGAAAGCTGATTTTGCAGATTGTGTTGCAAGCCTACCAGCTTTGCAATAAGTAAATGAAGGTATAATCTTTTGGGTTACAATTTTGTAATCCTCCCTACCTTATTTTGTCATTGTTGTCAAAGGGGGAGTGATATTAGAGCAGAAAATTGTTATGATTGATACTCTTAGGGGGAGTATTGTATTAGAGATTATATTTTGAGGAGTTATAAGGATAGTATACATATTCTATACTATGGCCATAATTTTGATACAATTTGGAGATTTTGACTTGTACACTTACCTAATTTTCACATATGTTGCCACCAATGACAAAGGGGGAGATTGTTGGCAATTTGGATGAAGTGAGTCCATAGATGTTGTCATTATGGAAACATATGATCCACATGAAGAGTACACAGGTTAGAGAGCAAGTATAGCAGAGCGCATTGCAAATTTGTCTAAGTGTGAGACAGTGTTTTCACCAGTGTACCAGGATATAGTTTTTGTTTGCAACATTGACTGGAGTGAGTTCAATGCTTGCACACTTGAACATAGACTCTATGGTGACTTATGATGACCCATCTCAGAGCGCAAGTTAGTATGACATGTACAGAATTAGTTATGACAGTTTTACCAAAGACAGTGTTAAGCCGACAGGGCAATTTTAAAGATAGAACTAGTAAAGAGTTAAGGGATTATTTTGTTTATCAAAATAATGACTTAACAATATAAAGGGATGACATCCTAGATGTTTACTCTTGGATAAAGCTATTGGTATATATAAATGTAATTGTAATTGTAAAGAGAAGGATTTGTAACAAGCAACAAGTGATATGATGCGAAGTATATGAAGCATATGTAATAGCGATAGTGAAAGAGTAGCGAAGTGACATTGATGCAAGTAGTATAAAATTATGTACCTGAACCTATTTTTGTAATCAATGTATATTATGCATTACTTTTTTGGGTAGTGGGCTCAGCTAGTAATCACATTTTGTACTACAACTCCTAACATGGTTGAGGCTTCTAACAAGGCCTATAGTCCCTTAACCAGGACTGATACACTATATTCTTGTAATAGACTCCTAATAGGGTCAACATCCTTAACAAGATACTTCTAATTAGTGGATCTTTGTGGGTACCATCCCCACCGGGGTTTTCCCTTGGCTAGGGTTTCCTCGAAAACATATCATGTGTTATGAGTTGTTTATTGTTATGCATATTGTTTAGTTTCTTATGTTATGCATGTATAAAGATAATTTGTTATATCCATAATTGGGCAAAAGATAAAGTTTGTAGAATACTGATTCAACCCCCCCTCTCAGTATTCCCTATTTCTAACGAGATATATTAAGATATGGTGGTTAATAATTATATTTGAAATATACTTTTCTTATACATGCTCACAAATAGTACATTTCATTTTATGATTTTTTTAACAAACTATTCTCATAAATATTAATTCTTAAGAATAATTGTTAAGATAAGTGTTATATTTTTTCATGTTTATAAAAAATGTTATATTTATAAAAATTTAAATGAAATTGATGTAAAAATAAAAATATTATAGTGTTAAAAGTTAAATAATATATATGAAGAAAGCTTATAATCAATATGTGCAATGTTAATATTGAATTTGGTAGCTTCTCAAGGTTTTGCAATGTTCTTTCTTGAATCTGACTCATTGAATATATTATATATTTTCTTAGGGGGTCCCTATACCCTATTTGAACCATAAAAAAACTTAATACTTCATAGTTTAAGCATTCTTAATTCCTTCTAAATGCAAAGGAAATGACATGTATATCATGAGGGGAATTCAATTATTTATAGGTTCCCAAACTTAAGAGTTGTACAACCCATTGAGAAATGATGGGGCCCAAATGATGTAATTCCAGATATGAGAAAATTGATAATTCAAAATGATGTGATGGGATACTAGCTTGGAGGATTTTTTGGAAATGACAGATTTGAAATTTAAACCTGTGTGAAGTTTCATGACAAAAAGATTGGTCATTATTATGGTATGGTATCACATAGAAGAATTTATGAGTTTTCTTTATTGCTTCTAGCTCATTTTCATCGCTGGTTCGATCATCTATTTTTGTTTTGATAGAATGAGTGGTGATAAGAACTGGATAGAGCCTATCATCTATCAAAAGTGGTAAGATAATGTTAAATTCTAGAACAAATTGTCTATGGGATGCTTCACTCCCTACATTGATAATATACATGGGTTAGATCCTCATGATAGAATGACATTTTTGGAAGGATGGATTGAAGGTTTTCTCAAAAATTTGGGTATCAAGAACATGGTTTTAGAGGATCTTATCATGATAGTATCCTATATAGTGGTTGGGGGGAGGGAGTTTTTAATAAAGTGTGAGGAATAAATTCAGAAGGAAATGTAATGGTGGACATGAAAGGGATTATATCAATCCCTTGTGGGAAGAAATTGTGAAAGATATTATGAGGAAGAATAAATCACAATTAGTTTTACAGAAGGTCCTTATTCTTCTTATAATGGAATTTTCTACAGTTATCTCTACTAAAAAGAACCCTCAAATGGGTAGGGATAAGAAAAATGTTAATTATTTTTTAAGGAACACTCTTGTAAGAATTTATCGAAGGAAAAGAATGAAATTCCAAGATCTAGAACCTCAATAGATAGCACAAGAGAGATAGGAAAATGATATGATCAATTTATTAATTGAATAATGATAAACATTGAAATACAATGAATGATGCCCAATTGATTAAGTATAATGTAGATGTGCCTAAATATATAAGCAATGGATGATAACTAGAAGATATGCAAATGATAACATATCACCTAGACAAGGTGGAATCACATGTCCACCAAAGGTGGATCAGCCTCCATTGTGTAATGATGTATGTGCAACATGTGCAATAATGAGAGGATGATCATGTCATAAGAGCCCTAAAGGTGGATCTCACACATAAAGTTTAAATTATCCTACACCATGTGCTAAAATGAAATGCAAACTCCTATCTGTCTACATGAAAACTAATATGCAAATTGATTATCCCAAGTAAACTTAAGTAAAGTGTAATTAGTGAATATTTAATTACACCATCAACTCCTTAGTGCGAGAGTATGTCCCCTCTAGGGATGATGGTACGGTTGACTTGGGAAAATGTACAAACCATAAGAGGGAAGCTAAGATACACTTAACATTTATCATCTACAATGATGAAGATTTTGACTATCCCCTTTCTAATGATTATGTTCTATATTCCTTTAGTCCTAGTTTTCATATGAAAGGAAAAGGAAAAGTGAAAGGTTCTTCCACTATTTTGACTAAGGTAAAAGGGAAATTATCAGCAATTTATCATTCTTCCCATATAAAAAATATTAGAAAATATATATTGAGTATGGCAAGGAGCCTATTCTACAACCTCAAAATACTAATGAAAATAGTTTGCACCTCCATGATAAAATACAAATGGAAAAATATATTCCATTGGAATAGGGATCATGTATGTTTGATATTATAAATATAGGAAATAATGTGAAGAATACAATGGATCGTGATTATTCACTACTCATGTGGATTGTCTCAAAGATCAATTTCCTCAAGGAAAAAGGTGCAGTTACCCCCAATAACCAGAGTGTTGATTTTTCTTTCCATGACTAAAGATTTAGACAAAGGGGTTATATATATAAAAGAGGATCATGAAAAAACAATTAGGGCTTTGGATGATGCAATTTCTAAAGTTCATGAAAAATCAAGGGTATTTGTGATGGTTAGTTGCATTTCTATGGAAAATAGTCAGATGGATTTAGGAAGCCAAATGCCTAGGTTAATATTATCCATGGTATATCAAAAGGTGAAATTGATTCCCCTAGTAGAAGTATTAAATCAAAGGAGTAGATCACAGACTTTTAGGTGCCATATGTTTCTCTCCCTAGACCGGCTATAAGACTTCATTGTAAGGATAAGTGTGCTATGCCATTTAATAGTATGATCAACATAGTTATGAGAACAAATGATTAATTGCCTAAAAAGAGTGAAATATGATAATAAAAAAATCTATAAGGTTTCTAGGGATTGGTTTCCTCTTTTTGGTGTTTTTTTTATTGTGGTCCTATGTTTGGTTTGTTGTTAGTTTCTTTTTTAGGTTGTTTTGTTATGAAAAAAGTTTTAAGAACCTTCAAAACATAGTTTCCTTTAATAAAAAAACATGTAACATAAATAAATGATATAATTAGTTTTTTCATATCTAGGTACCTCCTATATTAGTCATAATTCCAACCTACTTTGACATATAGAGTTACAAAATAGTTACAAGGACATAATATGTAATTTGACATTGTATTAAAACTTATAATGAATTTTAGCCTATACAATATATAGTGTTGTTACAACTGAACATGTATAGAGTTTTTAAAATCTAATTTGATTTGTAAGCGTAATATATATATATATATATATATATATATATATATATATATATATATATATATATATATATATATATATATATATATATATATATATATATATATATATATATATGTATATGTATATGTATATGTATATGTATATGTATATGTGT
>BSBK01005688.1:0-77500 GCA_027943335.1 Chamaecyparis obtusa
AGTCTTAGATCCACTTTAGAGTCTTGAAATATAGGGTTCAAAACCATTTGAGAAATAGTGAAAACCTTTGGAATCTCAGGTCTCTAAGATTTCTCTTATTAGCCTATCAAAAACCAAGTTAATTTGAAACTTTATATTTTGAGGTTCTAGTTGAGCCTCTACTCATTACTCCTTGAGTAGACTCTATCCCCGAACCCCAAAATTTGGAGTCACTCAATAAAAATAAAAGTCATTTTAAACTTAGGAATTTGGGGTTTCCATCTAGCCCTTACCTAGAACAACTTCAAGCATACAATACAATGTATACCCAAACCTTGAAAGACAATGTCGTAATAGAAATAGACTATGACCATGAGATTTTTGACTTCGAGGTCACCATCTAACTTTTACTAAAATTATTTTTATTCAGCCATACTTCCAATCCATAGAGTCCAACATCATAGTATAAAGTGCAAGACCCTTTGGGATATAAAATTTGAAGTTCTTGTCTGACCTTTGCCAAAACAACACTAGTGCACATGCATCCCTGAATCTTGAATTTTGAAGTAAAATGTTATTCAAATAATATCATTCTGGAACTTTAAACTTTGAGGAATTAGTCCTACCTATTATTTGTAAGTGTGAAGTTTCTAATTGACTTAAACCTCAAATATTGGGGTAATGTTACAAACTAAGCCTACTTTAGGATCTTAGAATCCCAAAGAACCAAAATTGCACCCGATCTTCCAATGCTCATAACTTGAGCAAATAAAGTTTTAGGCCCCCAAATTGTAGAGATATACCTATCATGGTAGGTTATTGGACCCCAAGGCTTCCTTTTCCTATTTATGTGAATAGAGGATTCCTTAAAACCCCAAAAATTGAACTTCAAAGTTCTTAGAACCTTGAAATCCTGTAGATAATTTGAAAACTAATTCATGATTTGGGTAAGATGGTTACTAAGGGAGAATTTGATGATTCTAATTCTTCTCTTCACCTTGTAGGATTGGTTAAGGCTTATATGGTAGGTGTAGGAGCTTAAGTTTAGGTGATTGGGGTTTGAAGGGAGACAATGCAAGAGGCTAAGATTTTGAAACACCCTACATATAAAGGATAGTTAACACTCTGTAAGATGGAGAGTGAGGTGTAATGGATAACAAATGTGATAAAAGAAAATAAGTGCAAGAGGCAACCACTATGATTAAAGGACAAACTAGGAGGCTTACACCTAAATTGCAAACACACATTAGAAGGAATATGATCCCTTAGGCCTTCTAATGATCCCTTAGGCCCAGTAAAGCTTAAGCACTGAGGGGATGAAAGTATATTTCCTTCTCTATAATGTTGAGAAAATGGTTATGTATACTAGGAATGAGAAATGAAATCATAGAGAAGAAACTAGGTAATTAAGCATGTAGATAAATTTTAACAATGGATATAAATCGGCCAAAAAATCTTAAAACCAATATTGTAATTGACCTATGATCGGGATTGCATTCCAGAATGGTTGGTACGGGGTACCTCTAAGGCTATAGCATGAGTTGGAGGTTTGGGGTGAGTCTTAATTGCCTTGTACTATTCAAGGTCAATTGCAATGTCTATTGACTAAAACTCTCAGTCCTACATTTCTACCATTTTCCTTGCACTTGCACCACCTATCACCTCCACCTATACATAAAAAAAATGGGGGAAAATTGTTGTTGAAATGGATTTGCCTTGGTCAAAACCTTATTTAAGAATCAACCTTAAATTTAAATACTTGAAAAAGGAAAGGAAGCATGATGTAAGTAGAAAAGGCTTAATAAAATGCAATACCTTCACAAACCTTTGTTTTGTTGAATTGATTTTGAAGATTCTTGGAAACCTTGGATCTAGGATAGGAAGAACATTGATGTCTTAACTAATGCTTGGATCTAGATTTCACTCCCTTTCTTCCATGCTTGATGCTTGAATAGATGAATATCAATGTGGAATAACTCTTTGAATTGAATGCTTTAATGCTTGCTTGAAGTCTTGAATTGATGGATAGATTTTCTTGCTCTCTTGTAGATCTCTTGTGGATGTCTCTCATAATGAGGGAGGAAAGTTTGTATTTATACCTCACCCAGCCCATGTAGAGCCCAAAACTCAAAGAGACTAGGATTAGAAATCCTAATAAAAACCTAAATGAAAATTGCAATTTGAATTTACCCGCAAGCTATGAAGTATGAGGTGGCTTTATAGGCACGAGATGATTTAGAAACACTCTATACCCATAAATGTTTCCTGTACCGATAATTTTAGACTCAAATTCAAATCATAAGGCAATCAAGATATTGGGATTCTAAAAATATATTTAAAGTTGGGATTGATCTCAAGACAAGTACAAAAGGCCAACCATAATTAAATAGGGCCTATGTATGCAAGAGGAGGTGAATGATTAAAATATTAAATGGGACACACCCATAATTAAAGGGTCCTCATAGAGATTTCATGACATTGAATTAATAAAAGAGGTTATAATTTAACTAATTAATGCAATTGCAAGATTTGATTAAAGGGGCACACCCATAATTAAATGGGAAACAATATAAATTAAATCACTAAAGAGAATAATATTTATATATTAATTATTTAAATGTATAGGAAAAATACCAATTAATGCATGAAATCCGCATACACTAAAATGGGGACCAACAAAGAACCAAAATTATACTGATTACAATTTAGGACACTATATTTAGCCCCCATTTTAGTGGGAGTATGAATCTACTTCATACCCACAATAAAGTAGACCTTAAAATAGGAAAAATCCTCTTATCAAGGTTAAAAAGACAATGAACATACCAAGCCCCCAAGTGACTTAGGTCCTTATCAGTCTAAAACTAGGACAAAAGAAACATCAATATGATGAGAGAAATAGGAAATGACCAAACAAGCCTAGTAAGATTACGCTTAGTATGGGCCACGCAAAGAGAATGGAATGCAAAAGATGAAGTTGATGGTCTAGCAAGATGAGTATGTTAGTCGACCAATCCCAAGCATAATGAAGAAAAGCATTGTATGCAAGAAAATACAAAAACAATAAGATTTATCCAAGAAAAAAATTATTTTCAAAGGAATCCACAAGGGAAAATGGTGCAAAAGGATTGTCCCAAGGGAAGCATTGTCTCTAAAGGAATCCTCTAAGAGATCGGTGCAAAAGGATTACCCCAAGAAAAGAATTATCTCCAAATGAATCCGCTAAAAGGAGATTACAAAGAAAAAGGTATCATTTTCTAAGTAACCTGAAAAAAATGACTACAAAATAGGATTTATGGTGTGTGAAAAATGTGTAACAAAGAGTAGAGTGTATGTCGCAATGTTAAAGCGATTGCCTATGCATACACATTAATGAGAGTAGTAACTTTAAGGTAGCATACACACATCCAAAAGAAAAGAACATTTCCATCGTGGCATGTCCCTAGACATTGAGAAAATCAAGGAAAATAAAATGTGACAAAAAGAGCACAACTGGATCTACCAACTTTGAGTTTAGTATGCATATGTGATAACTCATGTATATCAAGAATAACTATAATTAATTGACCTCATCCCCTAAAGGTAGCAGAACTATGTGCACAATAGAAGAAGAGCACATAAGAGAGATGAAAAAAGGTCTTTTGGGTCAACATTATAGAGACCAAAAAGATATATGGTTACTAAAGCTTTGAATTGTCCCCAATTAGACAACACAAAGACACATTTACAACAATAGCACATGTACAACATATAGTAGAAGTGAGATAGAAATAGAGGAATTCCACAATATATTATATCTCTTTATCACCTTGCACCAATAGAGAAATACAGATCCTTTAGAGAAATATAACAATAACATATAACAAACAAGCACATCACAGGGGAAGCACATTATGAACAAAAATATACACAAAAGAATCAATCACACAAGAGGAGTTATTCAAGTGTATCATTTTCCAACCCTTCTTGTTGGATATTATTTAGGAAAGGTGGACACTATGTGAGAGGAGAAACATCATGCATGATAGATGGAACTACTATAAGTTTCAAACAAGGACCATGCTCTAATGATGAGGCAATTTGTTTGTGACAAGGAGTGAGAGATAACACTTCAAAAAGTCTTGAGATAAATCTTGATTAATTTCAATAACCTTATACATATCATTAGGATCATTAGGATCAACATCATTACTTACATTAACATTAAAATCACCACCAAAAATATCTTCATCATATAACTTAATCACAATAGGATCCTCAATACAAAGGATATAAGCATCACGTCTGGACAATTTAATTTTCTTAAGATTAACTTCCTCCCTTTGGATATGCATAGTTTCTCAAAATCATTATGAAGTGTCTTAGGAGAGAAAATGATTTTTAAATAAACCTCACGAGCTCTAGCTTTGAATCTATGGTAGCGTTCATGAGCACATCGATTGCATTTGGTTTTGCTTGATATTTGGGAAAGTTTAGGATCAATCAACATGGGTTCCTTTTCTTCCTTGGGAGGTGAATGTAAGGAATCTTATTAGGTTGAGAGATGGAAGATATTGGTCATTTGTAAGATATTGGAGGTCGAATAAAAGCATAACATAGTACATAAGGTGTATGAAGGAGTCTAGGTCTAGTACAAGGAGATGATCTTGGAAAGGTTGTAAAGGTTGAGACATGTTAGGCCAAAATAAGTTGAGGTCAAAGTTGCCACAACTCACTAAAGGTTGATAGAGACTACAATTGATTATCATAATTTTTCCATCGTGGGGAAACTTAAGGCAATTATGGATAGCAGAAGCAGTAAATTTCATGGAAGAAAGCCAAGGAAGGCCAAGTCTCACTTGGAATTTATCAAAATTTGGGATGAAGCAAAGGTGACATCTAAGAATTTCCTACCAAATTCAACAAGAAGGATGATGGAACCATGAGTAGGACATATAAAACCATGAGTAGGACATATAAATCCATTGACATTATTAATCCTCACATTAGATTTGTCATAAGAATCTTGACAAATTGTCTTGTGAAGAGATATTTCATAGTTATAACATTTGCCATGCAAGTAGGATCAATAAGCACTCCTTAAGAGAAGTTACACTAACCTTAGAAGAAATTTAAAGAGGAACATCATGTGCTTTAATAGTCTCCTTGGGATCAGATGTAATGCAAAACTTAGGTTTTGTCTTAGGTTGGGATTGATCAATGAGATTAACAACATTTTTTGTTACACTACATGTCTTATCAAAATCTATGGAACTAAGTTGACTAGGTGAAACAAGGTTAGTAGAAGAAGAAGGCAATGAACAAGTTGCTCAACAATATTGGTTGAATGGGTTGACAAAGGATTGGTATAGATTTGTAATTTATTTATTTATTTATTTATTTTGGGGGGGGGGGGGGGGGGGGGGGGGTGGTGCAACGGATTTGTTTCCTTTGTTATTCACATCCTCAATAGCGATGATATTGTTATCTATGAGGCCTTCGATAATAGTCTACAAATGATAACTTTTCTCAATATCATGGCCTAGTTGACGATGGTATTAACAAAAGGCTTTGGAATCATGGGAAGCTATAAATGGTTTAGAAGTGTCAATTGGTTTAATGAGAGGAAGTTTCAAAACATTATCATTGAGAAAATTCAACATCACATTATGCAAAGATTTAGGAAGAGATGTAAAATTACAAGATGGTTTGAAAATAGATGACAAAGGAGCAACACCTGATGCAGTTGCCACTTGTGAATCAACATTATTTGAGTAATTTTTTTATCTTGATGAAACCTTTGTTGGGCTTTTGAAACTTTTAGGAAGATTTATGAGAGGCATCACTCTTATCAACCAAAGCTATTGGAGTGGATGACTCAAATGGATCACTTGAAGTTGCTAATTATGAAGCACCTACACATAATTGAGTATAAGAGGTGAATGTAGAAAAATATGTATTATCTTTAATGTCTTTTTGTAAATTAGAAATGAAAATACATTGAACATCCATATCAGGTATAGGATAAGAAATTTGAGGACCAATATTATTTTGAAATTGTTGAATGAAATCATTAGCAACTTTTTAAAATGAACCAATAGAATAAGGAGGCATAGAAAATTGTACGGACTTATCTCTAAAAGAATTAAGTCGTAAGCCTATGATCATAAGAGAAGACACTAAACAAGGTTTTGAATGTCTTAACATGAGTCAATGGATCACCTTTTCTATTGTATTTATCTAAGTGAGGTCTTTCCATGTATTGAGAAATAATGGCACAAATTATATCATGCAACAATGGGCTAGCTATTTCACAAGTAGGGATGTTATATTTGGATTGGGTGATGAAAGTAACTTATTGTTGTAAGGATGTAACATTTTAGGCAAGGTTATTAATGGTTTGTTCAGTGGATATGTTGGTATTAGACATGCCTGATAATGAAGGATGTGGAATGTTATGGGAAATGGATGGAGGTGGGACATTATGGTATGTAGGTATAGATGATGATTGTGAAATACATGGAAAACTCATGAGAGGAGGTATGCTAGGATTAGGAATTCTCCAAGACTAACATGTGTGGATTGACATTTTGAATAGATGTAGCCATGATAGATGAAGTATATGTAGGAACATTAGGTAGGGATGTTAAAATATGAATGGAATTGTCAACATTAAGGTTGGAAAAATTAAGGGCTTCGACACAACTTTTCATAGACTTGAGACTTTCATCAATAAGATGGGAAACACTACACAATAATTCAACACCATGTTCATAATCATTAATCAACTTCATCAATCCTTAAACTAAGGGACTCTCCTCACTATTAGAATGTTCTTTACCTAACCAGTATTGAATTTTTTCAAAATCATGAGAAACATTTTGCACTTGGGTAGGAGACACTCTTAAAGATTCATCATCATCATCATGAGAATAATTAGAAGAGGGATTATAAAACATATTAGTTATGTAATTGGTAGACATAGAGGTATCATCTACATTCCTATGGAATACATTAAATGACTTTGGATCAAAACCCTTAAAGGAACCCATAAGTCTACAACTTCTTCTCACATGTATGTTACAGGTAGAACTCAAGGTTATGAAACTTATATACAAAAAAAGACAATATTAAATTTTATAAACAATGAAATTTACTAATGAATTGATCATTTAAACATTTAATGAAGGAAATAACATACATTAAGCTAATACAAAACAATATTGACTATGACAAAGTTAACACGTGTTTGCGCACATAACCTAATACATGTAAATCAAATCATAAGGTAATAAAGAAAATATTTTTAAATGCATGAATATAAATATTTACTAATGGAATGCATGCAAATCATATCTAGACATCAAATCAAAATGTAAATGTAAGGATTTTGAGTTCACCAGAATGTGATGAAATTAAATAGGTGTGCAAGAGGCAATCACTAGGATGAAAGGACAAACTATGAGATTTGAACCTAAATTGCAAACACACATTGGAAGGAATATGGTCTCATGGGCCTAAAAAGACTCAAGAACTAAGGGGATGAAAGTGGATTTTCTTTGCTATAATATTGAGAGGGTGCCTATGTAAACTAGGAATGAGAAATGCAAGTGTACATAAGAAACTAGGTAATTGAGCATGCAAATAAATCTGAATAGTGAATCTATATTCACAAAAAAATTAGAAAACTAGTATTGTAACTAACCTATGATTGGGATTTCACTCTAGAATGGATAGTATGGGGTGACTTTGAAGGTTTGGGGTGAGTCTAACTCACCCTGTACCAGTCAAGGTCAAATGCAACTTTTATTGATGAAAACTCTCTATCCAACTTTTATGCCACTATCCTCGCACTTGTTCCACATGTCACCTACACTTACACCCCTATTTAGGAATCAACCTTAAATTGAAATACTTGAAAATGGAAAGGAATTGTATTGTTAGTATTAGAGGCTTGATTAAATTTAATGCCTTCACAAATCTTCATTTTTTCGAAGTGCTTGTGAAGATGCTTGGAAATTATCTTTGATGTAGTCCTGATCTTGGATCTAGGATAGGAAGACAATGAATGTCTTAACTATTCCTTGGATCTAGGATAGGAAGACAATGAATGTCTTCACTATTTCTTGGATCTGGATTTCATTCCTTGTCTTCCATGCTTGATGCATGAATGTATGAATATCAATGTGGATCAACTTTTTGAATTGAATGCTTGCTTGAATTATTCAATTGATAGATTGATTGTGTCTTGCTTTCTTGTAGATATCTTGTGGATGTCTCTCAAAATGAGGGAGACAAATTTGTATTTATACCTCACTTAGCCCATTTAGACCATAAAACTCAAAGAGAGATGACTTGGATTAGAATCCCAACTAAAAACCCAGATGGGAAGCACAATTCAATTTTTTTTGCAAGATACAAAGTAAAAGTTAACTTTCTAGATAGAAGGTGAGTTAAACCAACCCTATACCCATAGAATTGCCCTATACCAACAATTTTGCTCTCAAATCTAAATTGGGGATCAATTGGGATATTAGAATTTTGAAAATGCATTAAAGTTAGGGTTAAACTTGAGACGAGTACAAAAGGACACCCATAATTAAATAAGGTTTGTGTATACAAGACGATGTGAATGACTAAAATAATAAGTGGGACACACCCATAATTAAGGGGTCCTTAGAAAGATTTGATGGCATTGTATTAATAAAATAGGTTATAATGTAATTGATAAACTAATTAATACAATTGGAGGATTTAATTAAAGGGGAACACACATAATTAAAGGGCGCCACAATGTAAAATAAATCACTAAAGAGGAAAATATTTAAATATTAGTTAAATACATAAATAGGAAAAAGACCAATTAATGCATGGAAGCCTTAGATACTAAAATAGGGACTAGAAAAGGACTAAACTTGTACTTCTTACAATTTAGTATGTTGAAACATATACATACATCAAACATATAGATATGGATTCAATAGAGACAACATTCGAGGATCATCGAGGCAATGAGTACTATAGGAAGGTGGGATTGTCAAGGTTAGTACAGGCCATAGTATTTCCATAGGCACTGTAGTCTCCACAGTTAATGTTGACAATAGATCAACACTAAAACTAGGCTACAAGTGCTAATGCACTTATGACAAAGGGGATGTTGTAGTGGATCTATCCTTCAATACGATAGCTCAAACATTTTGCATCCCTCAATTTTATGAGAAAAGAGTAACTAGAGAAGAAGAAGCCTTGGATGAATAATTGAATAGGATAGATAGAAGCAAAGAGCACCTAAATAAATATTGGTTGAAGGAACCAAGGAAATTTGGTAATAAGATAACATATAGAATACACAAGAGTGAAATAAAGGATGTTGTGGTTGATATAATTATCATGCTTAGAAATGCTTTTGGAAAATATGAGTCCAAATACTATATCCCTTGGATGTACTATTATATCACTACCATCCTCAAGGAAGGATATTATTTTAACTGGTCAAAACTAATTTTTGAGAAAAATATGATCAAATATGCTAAGTTAGTGATTCTATGAGGTTATTCATGACCTCAGGTGTTATTTTTGTTGGTTGCCCAAATATGTATATATCTAGGACTTGACACATAAGGGAGAATGGGTGAAGCTCTTGGAATGGTAACTACTTAGGAACAATGCACTCAATTACACTTCACGCAAGGATACATCCACTTCAAAAGGGTACATGATGCATTCTTATATGCAATATTATGGCTTTCTAAATTTTTAAGGATGCATTAGCACTAGTAGATACTTGGGGGACTTGGTTTATCCAAAACCACAAGTAAACTTACATAAGGCTTAGTGGGTTCCACAATAATCTCTTTCTCCTCCCCATTAGAGTTGCAAGATCATCCTATTGGAGTTTTCAATGCAACTTGTAGAGATGTAGGCTCTTATGACACAAAACATATACTAGAATTTGGATTTCTCTTCACTCTAGGGTATTATAAGTGCATGAACATGCATGTAGCCAAAGAAGCAATTTATGAGTTGGAGGAATTAAATATTGTAGACATGTAAAAATTGTCCTCTTATTCAATATCATTTTTTTCATTAATCTAGTGGATCCATTATTATAATATTCTTACTATTCATATTCATATCATTACTTTGTTTCTCCATTACTCCCATCAAATAAATATATATTCTATTATTATTTTATTAAATTAATTAAATAACACATATTCTATTCTCATTTCATCCATTTTTTTAAATCCCTCTCACATCCACTTCATCCTCTATTTGTTATGTTTCACCTCCACTTGCTACATCCACCTATTACATGTGGGATTAACACTTACAATTTCATACACCAATCTTTATCCCACATTCATTTTATAACCAAAATCCCCCTGAGAACGTCTATTTAAACCTTGCCTCCCTCTCATTTTTTATCATCCATCATTTTCATCCATTGTTTGCATACTTATTTCATTCAGTACTTGTATATTTTGATATCTCTCTCTTGCATTATATATTTCTTGATCATTCTTGCATCTTCATGTTTGCATTCATCTTATAATCTTTGTTTGTCATAGCTTCTTGTGCATGTGCTTTTGAGAGCATCCATTATTGAGCATAAGATCTTAATAGATAGGAGTGCAATGGAGTAAAAAATCCATTTCCATGCATGTTTGTTTTAGATTAGTTAAATTTTTTTTGCATGTGTGTGTTTGGCAAGTAGTCCATTGTTGTATTGTTGGAATGATATGAAAATATAGATCTCCAACTTTCATCAATATTACTAATATCAAACACTATGACTCTAATAGACTAGCATATGGTCCAAAGGAAAAAACCTTCCGTTATGCCAAACTTATATCCTAATCATAAGTTGGTCTTGAAGGATTTTTGCACTAGAATTTAGGATATCTTTGAGGCTAGGGAGATGAGATATCACAAAATAACAACTTTATAGAGTAAATCTTTTGATATTAGAGAACACATTCTAGCTAGTTTATCTAATGGTGGAGAATTTTTGGATCTATTTTATGAAGAACATAGGGTTTCTCAAAGGCATCTCTCTCTAATAACATGATTTGAGAAACAATAGACTCTGATTAAGATAGTAACAACTTAGGTGATTCATAGAAGTCACCAATTGATGAATCTTAGGATGAAAAAACCTACAAGGAACTAGTTCATTATTTAGTTTCTATTTTCAAGTATTCTTAGTTGTTTTAGAAGATCATTTTTATGAATATTGTGAACTACGTGCTAGAAATTTGCTAGTACATTTTGGAGGATTACTGCAAAAGCAACTCTCTAGTTCATCATCTCATGGATTTTATCTTATGATTGAATGATGTTTTTCTTATTTACATCTTCCTTAGTTTCATATTAATCCATATAAGTTATAATAATTTTCCTTTATGAATCCTTTTGTGCATTTCAATGGTATTTGAGGATTAAAATAGAAAGTATAAAATGTTAGTCATAGTTCCATACATTTTTTTCTTCATTTATGTGTTTTCTTGATAACCTAGTGTATTAATGAATAAATGTGTTTAATTTTTTATTTAATTTCATTGTTTATGTGAGTTAGATTGATGTAGATCATTCATTTTCTTGTTACATTGATTTATCTTTTTTCTTTTGTTTAAAGAAGTTCTAGATTTTAGAAACTTTGTTATTTCAATCTATGATCAACATGTCCCTTTGTTATAACAACCTAATGATAACTTTTCCATTTCAACATTATCATGACCTAACCAAAGAGACCTTGGTAGATCAAGATTTTCTTGTCCTTTCCTCTTTTAAGAAAAGTTAGGTGGTAACACTTAACTTGTGTTGAGCGTGTCAAAAGGTGCATCAATATAATTGATTCAAGGAGGGCCAAAAACAAGTTGGAGAACATAATATCCTTATCCTCAAAAACAATTGACCAAATCTTAATATCCAAACCTAATAAGTCAGAGTTTGTGGGATTAGGGCCTATTACTAGAGCTAAGAAAATCAAGAGAAAAGGGAAACTTAAAATTCCTCACCACAAGTCTTACAACCTACTACCCAACTTCCCCAAGTGATTGTAGTTCTGGTGGAAAACTAGAATCCATAGCAATAATCCTATCATGCCATTTTTCAACCTATACCACTCCCCCTTAGGGACAATTCCTGGAGTAATGAATGAATTTCCAAGAAACCCCAGTAAGTTTTGATTTTGGTGGATCCAAGACTAGGAAGTACACATTCAACCTTTCAAAGATGTAGTGGTTAGATACACATCTTTATGTCATGTGCAAAATTTCCCCATACTCCCTAAGAGATAATGAATACAAATTGTATCTCAACCTTTTTTCTAACTCAATCCTCTATTAGCAAGACCTAGAAAATTATTTCCTCATCTAGTTCAAGGTATATGTTGACCCTACAACTCCCTATCACTAGTTTTCATGCATTAGGAAACAACCAAATGAACCTCTTCCCATATTCAACACCAGTTTATGAAGGATGAACACAAGATTAAAAACACCATATACACTTAATGAGGTTGTGGTTATTGAGGCATTATTTAGAACCATAGATCATTGGACTATAATGTCCATCAAGAAGACCAATGCCATAGTAGACATAGATAGACTTTCCAAGGTGCATGCCTCATCCCTTAAGATGAATCAAGAACTCAACGAAACCTTGGGAGGTATAGGGAACAACCTACCTTCAGGTATACAATAAGGAGTCTACAATCATATGAAAAACTTTAATCCATATATTATAATTGAAGCCATGACAATAAATTTGGTACCCTTATATTCACCTAGGCTCATAAACTAGATCCCACCAATACAAGTACTACCCTAGCACCAACTAGTCCCTAACACACCCTATAATTTGATTGATCGAAGATTTCAAAATTTGATTGGGTTAGGAGTGAAACTAAATGCCTCCAATGGTGCTATGGAAAATCAATTCCCCAATCTACCTCATGTAGAACAAGAAAACCAATTGACTATAGAAGTAGAAGCCTTGAAGAAAATGTTGAATCATGTAACCTCAGAGCCAAACCAAACTAATATAAATTTGCCAAGAAACCAAAACCAAAACTCATTACAACAAAATAACTACCAAGGACTAAAGAATTACCAAAATCAAAATTGAAGGTATAACCAACACCCTTACAAAAGATAGTGGAACATAGGTCCCAACAACAGAGGGGTAAACTGTAATCATCAAGACACCCATGGTAATGCAAAATTTACAAAGACACAATATGGAAAATGTCAACCTTATGACCAACTAGTGCTAGTTACATGATAATTCTTCCCACTCTTCAATTAATTATGTCCAAATTGATAAAATTATATGGATTGTCCAAGTTGGTGTGTAGCTTTCAAAACAAGACTCAATCAGTGCTCATAAGACCATTAACAATGAAATGTTAGTAGAAACTTTCAGTATTCCCCTAAAAGAGGAGAATGAACCTGAGGAACAAATATATGATGCTCAGGATTTTTAGAGCACAAGCATTACTTACAATCCGAGAAGTTAGGACAAGGGTCCTTCAATAACCTTTACTCCTTAAAGAATCACAAATACTATAAAAAAACTAATCAAGGGAGAACTAGCTGGGTCCCCAAAGGGATATTCGACGTCACCAAGGAAATGGATAACACCCGTATGACAATGTCCTTAATGAAAGTTCTTTGAAATTGTCCTAAGAAAAAGGACACAGTGCTTAAATACCTTGAACAACTGGATCCTCAAGTTAATGGACCCAAAATCGTAATATTTGATGATGCTAATGTAAATATGTATTGAGGAATACCTAAGGATCCCTCATTCCTTTTGAGCCTTAAATATTTGGTAAAAACCTACATAATTGTCTAGTAGATTTAGGAGACTCTGGAAATGTGATGCCTTACGATATCTATCATAATTTGGGTATGAATCATGTCAAAGAAAATATAATAGTAATGCAACTTGACAAAAATAAGGTCAAGGTAGTGGGAGAACTAAAGAACATCCAAGAACAACTCACCATAGACCTTAGTATATCTAGTTCCATTGATATCCAAGTGGTAGACATCCCTAAGGTTTATGGAATGTTATTAAGAAGGAATTCATTAAAAAAGATAAGTGGATACATCTCCATAGAGTTCTCTCATTTGTAGTTTCCTTGGAGAGGAGAGGCCAAAACAATAATGATAGACATCAAAGCTAGGTTGAAATTTTTTATAACCAAGTATGATCAGAAGAATGAGGTAGCATATGTTGATGTAGGACTAGGGATCTATCATGTCAAAGAAATCCTAACATTATTTGTTTCCTCTATTCTTGACTAGTCATAGGTATGAAAGATGGAAGAAAAGAAGGGTAGGAGATTATTTCCAAACTTCTCATGATATCCAAATATTGGGAGATAGTATCCAAGTTAATGATTTATTGCTCCAACAATGGTGTAGAATACACTGCCAAAACCATTCAAATATCACATGTAATAGTTTCCAAATCATAATATATCAAATAACAAGACCTCAACAAGAGATAGAGACCAACTATGACATTATCCAAGAAGAGGAAAGTATGGTAGAAACTTATATAGAAACATAAAAGGTGGTGCAAAAAAGAACAAAAGGAAATCTTGGTAAGGAAGAAGAAAACATAATTAGCCAACCTACTACCCCCATGAACGATACAATAGTCATGATTGTTTAGATTGAAGAGAACACCAACCCTATAAGAACCACACCTAAAGTAATTATTCTAGCACAAGAACCATAAACCAACCTAGACAAAGGAAACATAGCAACCCCACAGAAACAAGAGAAATTCGCGTACATAAAGAAGGTGGAAAAGATAGAAAAATCTAAGCTAGAATCTAGACACTTAAGTTATATGGTTTTTAATCCAAGAAAGGTAATGGTGTCTGAGTTGAGGTGATAAATCCAAAATAGAGGGCACCCCTTGCTTCATATAGATTGTATTTTGGTTGCACAACAATGTGGCAAGTATGAAGCCTTGGTGAGAGGTTTATTATTCACATTGAAGAAAAAGATGAAATGTTTAAGAGATGCGGGGGTCTTAGAACTCATTTTCAAACAAGTAAGGAGTTAGTAACCTACCATGACAAGTGATTAAAAACATATATGAATAGGGTATGGGTTCTAATAGAAGAATTTGATGCATTCAATATATAACTCATACCTTAGAAGAAAAACTATATCCAAGACACTTTTGCAGTAGCTACAAATACTTCATAACTAGTTAAGATAGTTTCTAGTAGAGTTGTACCACACAATATCATCAACTTAAAACTTTTGAAAGATGATGGACACATCCTTTCTTTCCTATCTAACATGAAATATTTTGAGGAAAAATAATTGAGGAAGAAGATAGGGATGTTCTTGAAGAAAGGGAGCATGTAGATGGAGTACTCAACCTTCCCATCAATACTATCCCCAAAGAGATGGTCACATTAGAAAGTATCTTTGACTTCAATCGTGGAATAAAAGAAAGAATACCCCCTATTTCAAAAGGAGGTAAATATGATTTAATCTAAGCCAATATGGTCAAGAGAAGAGTGTTTTCATTATAAAATATTGCACTCCCCTTGAGTTGGAGAAAACAATACAAGTGTTGGCAGAATATGAAGATGCGATGGAATGGAGATATGAAGACCTAAAGATCAACACCTCCATCATAAAATACACCATCCCTCTTAAGTCTGATTATAAACCCTTAGAAAAATGTAGATATGGTTCAATCCTATTATAGAACCACAGATATTCAAGGAAGTGGAAGATTCTATCGGCTAAGATCATATTTCCCATCAAACATTCAACATGGGTATAAAAATTGGTACTGGGTTGGAAGAAAAATGGTGAAATAAGGTTATGCATAGACTTCTATAACTTAAACAAAGCATTCAAAAATAATAGCTATCCTCTTCCTTCACTCAATGAGGTGTACAAATTGTTAATGTGTCACAAATGATGCCATTCTTGGATGGATACTTTGGGTACAACTAGGTGATGGTAAAGTACAAAGATAGAATGAAGACATTACACCACAAAATGGGGAACCTTTTGCCTATTGGACAATTCCATTTCAATTGATCAATGCAAACATCATATTTCAAAGAGAAATGGATATGGCATTCAAGGAGTTGATCGGGAAATGAATAGTCATTTACATGGATGATCTCACTATGTTTTCCAAGGATCACAAAGATCACCCTTCTCATTCATGTAAGATATTTGAAAGGTGTAGAAAGTACACAATCTCCTTAAATCCTAAGAAGTGTGTATTTGGGTTATTTGAGATAGGTATCTTTATTGATCTAGGTAGAGAGGAGGCTTTTTTGAAGTTGCAAATGCCTGGAAATAAAAAAAGATGAGGTCCTTCTTTGAGAAGATCATATTTTTCAAAAAAACCATCAATGGGTTTTCAAAGATTGTGAAACCATAAACAAGATGATGAAGAAAGAAGCAATTATTGAATGGAGTTAGAAAGCCAACGATTCATTCACATCTTTGCATTTGTGTGCAATAATACTAACACAGGTAAATGAGAGAGATGAAAAGTCAATTTCCTTCACGAGTTCACCCTTCAAGATTGCTAAAGTAAAGTACATCACTTTGGAGAAGCAAGAATTTGAACTACTCAAAGCAGTGAAGAAATTTAGACATTACATTATAGAGAGAAATGTTTACTCCTCGACCAAGCCGTCAAATCAATGCTTATGCAAAATGAACCTAGTGAATGTCATGGGAAATAGATTATAATTTTACAATAATTTGACTTGTAGATGTAACCAATGAATATATTAAGAGGCCATGGTTTATCACAAACAATAGTTAAAGTTAGGAAACACATTGACTCCCAACAATACATGGTAGAGTCATTCACAAAAGGCCCCTAGTATGCAAACCTAGTTTTGTGCTCCTAAATAACGAGTGTCTAGCGGGATTAAAATCAACCGAGAGAAGAGCACTCGACTCTAAAGTGCTAATTACATATTGAAGAATGAGACTCTATTCTATAAGAACTACGAAGAAATTTGTCCAAAATTATCTCAACCAAGATGAAGCATGAAGAATGATAGAGGATTTTTAGAGTAAGTTTGGAATAAGATATTGGTTAGTTGATGAAAAAACACACCAAAGTTTCAAAGTAAGCTATTATTGGCCTCAAATCTTTAGAAATGTTCATGAAAATGTCAAATACTCATAAATTTCAAACCACTACAACTAGGGAATGAAATATTACCATGCCCATTAAACTAGTTTATGAGGTTAGATAATTTTCTCAATGGGAATTGGATTTTGTTGGTTTTATTATCCCTAACAACTTTTAGGACACAAGTTCATGCTAGCCACAATATATTATTGAGCAAGCTGGACACAATCCCAAGATTAAAAAAACTACATAGCCAAAATTTTCATCAAGTTCATTGAAGATCAAATCATCACCAAGTTTAGGATCTCTTTTTTGTTGGTATTTGATGATGATCCATCTTTACTTCTAATGAATTAATGCAATGATCATACAAATTCAAAGTACATTGAAATTTTCTTCAAACTACTATCCTTATGAGAATGGGGTGGTTGAGACTACCAATACAAACTTATTAGAGATAATAAATAAGTTTCTAAAAATAATCCCAGGGACTAACACAACAAATTGAAAATATGCCCCCCTAGGTAGACATAACCCAATTTAAGGTCACCCTAGGAACATCTCCATTTTACCTTGTTAACAATCCAAAACTGTATTTTCCATATAAACGTGCAAATCCTCATTCTCTAGTTCATAAAGAATTTGAGATTTAAGAGGATAATGTAGAGTTTTATTTGATTAATTTGATAAAACTTAATGAGTGGAGGGATTATGCTCTCCAACACTTTTTCATACATCAAGTCATTGTCAAACATTGGTTTGATAAAAGAGTGAATGTAAGGGCCTTTAAAATTTCAAGCTTAGTACTATTATGGCACAAAGGCCACGAGAAGAAAGGAGACCATCCAAATTTTGATAGATTATGGTTTTCCCCTACCAAATAGTTGAGATCCTTGGTTAAAATACCTTTCAATTGAAAACATTAATTGGATAACCTATCACATTTCCTATCAATGGATAGTTTTTGAAACATTATTTTGGTTAAAGTGGAACTTGGTCTTACCCCTCTACCATAGTAGTTTAGTTTAGTTTTCTTTTTGGTTTATGTTTGCTTTCATTTTCTTTTGTTTCTTTTGATTTGATTGGTTTGTATGTCTATTTGTACTTTTGGTACTCCTATTTTTTCAATTCAAAGTTTGAAAGGTGAGTATTCATGGCATATCCTAAGGTGCATATAAGAAACTCTAGCTTGCTGCATTTTAAAATTCTAGGGTTAATTGTCAAACCATGAAACTTTAGCCTACATTTATCTAGAGTGGGTTTAAAAGAGTAAGTAAGGGGAAAGTGGTGGTGATCTATAGGTCTAAACTAATTGAAGGCATCCTGACACAATGAAGCACTAAGAAACATCAAGTTAACCTTGTCATTAGAAAACAATTACTACTACTTTGGTCAAAAGTCTAAACCATATACCTTTCATGATGTTCATTCTGCTTCCCAACCTGATTAAGAGCTACTCTGGAGAAATATCAAAAGAGTATCACAACGAGAATAAGTACAAAAAAGAGCGGTCTAACTCAATTCTAAAATTTGTGATTCAAGTATTTCCACTAAGAATAAGGATGCCTAGCTAGTAGTGGATCAATGCTTAACTTTAAATAACATTAGTCCAAGGAGTTGAGTTGCATTGATTCTAGAATTGTAAAATTTTAGAAGCCTTTATTCCCAGAGAGTTGCTATTTGTTACCCCTTGCCTACTGATCCTTGTATTTTGTTTGAAAAAATTTGTGCTCCCCTCTTTTCTATTTCTCTTTTCCTACTTATTTCATCTTTCTATGTTTCCTTTTGTTTGGTTTCCCTTTGGAATTATCGACTCTATAGTATCCAAGGGTTTCTTGTATTTTCTGAGACCTCAGAACCTCAAAGTCTACTTCTTAGTTTTCTTTGTGCACACCAAAGTCCTGGACCCCACGATTGTATAAGGTGCATTTATCATTCCAAAAGGGTGACTTATAAAAGCCCAATAGGTATAATTTTGCCTTCACCTTGCATTTAGAGAGCCTTCTAGCAAGATCAGTGTCTCGAACCCTCTTGATTTATTGTTTTTTCACACATGTGTACCCTATTTCATGCTTACATGTTTGAAGGTAGGGTTTTCGGTATGAGGACATAATAACCCGACCAAAATAACACTGGATACAATAACCCTACCATAATAACCCAAGGACAAAATAACCCAGGGTCATAATAACCCATAAACAAAATAACCCGTAGTCAAAATAACCCATGACCACATTAACTCGTGGTCATTTTAGATCAATCTAGTAAACTAGAAATGACATAAAATCAATTATAACATTAGAATCTAGATCATGTAGAAGGAATTAAACCAAGTTGAGAGAACATTTTAAATGGAGGTCATGGAAATTGCAAAAGTGAAACAATATTAAAATCCATCATGCATATGATTCTATCTAGAAGGGATTACTATTTAATAATTGCATCCCCAATGTTTGAAGTGTGGATATTTTTCTAATTCTTATGCCAAAAATTTTCTCTAATTTGCAATGTTATCTCTTCATGTGTCCAAATGACCATAAATAGTGACAAAAACTATTTATTAAGATAAATTATAAATATGATTACAAGGAACATAAACAAGCATGAAAAAAATGTTGAGTAACATTAATTTTTAAGATAAAAAAGGGATTGTGAGGCACCACAAAGTCTATTTAGGCCATTTTTAGACCACATATATGTTATACACCCCTAAAACAACCTTAAAACTCCTTTAATATGCTTAAATAACCTAAAAAATGGTAAATAATTATAAAAACTAAAGGCAATTTTGTGGGAATAAGGCACATTCTTCACAATTTTTAATAAATAAAATGCCTCTTCAATTTTTAACAAGTAAAAAAAAATGAGAATATACTTATTTTAAATGGTTACACATTTTTGTTTAATTGACAAGGCATCAATAAAATGATCTAGCATTGTGTTGAATAGTTACAAATAAATGTTCAAGTCGGTGTTATAATACAAAGCAAACAAAATCTAGTGATGTGATTAGTAGTACAAAACATAATCATGCTCCAAAACCTAAGATGATCACTGTCAAACACAAATTGAATGAAATAAAAGACATGGCATGCTCAACTCAAGATTCTACAAGAAATATCATTGTTGCTTCATGTTCTAATATTTCATTACCTGTAGCAATGAAGCATGAAAAAATACCATGAACTCAAAGAAAGACTAAAACGACTTGTTGATGGTTATGACAACATTTTAGATTATATAAGAGGCATTGCTCATAATTTGACACTTTAATTGAAATTTTGAATAATAAGGTTTTTTAGAGTAATTTAAAAATTTTGTTTTCCTTTCTCCATATTCTTACGGGGATATTTTGTCCATGGGTTATTCTAACCACAGGTTATTTTGGCTTGGGTCATTATGATCCTAGGTTATTTTGTCCTTGGGTTATTGTGACTAGGTTATTTTGTCTAGGGTTATTTTGGTCAAGTTATTATGTCCAACTAGAGTTTTCTCTTTTCCTTTAAGTTTTATTTGTTTTTTGTTTTTGTTTTGTTCTTTCTTTCATTGATGGGGTTTCTTATTTTCCTAGTGTAGTAGTAAATCTATTTCCCTATGAGATTTGACAGTGGTTACACATCAAATTGATCTTGTGTCATAGGTTTACCATTTGAGCCACCCAAGAACCTTAATATACTATAAACTTCCTAAATTTAACATCAATTTTAAGGATTCTTTGTTACACAGTCCCTTGCCCTAGTTTATACATATAATAGTTTGAGCTCCAAAGTTTACAAGTCCAAAATCTCAAACTTTGTAGAATTGAAAAACTCTAACTTAAACCTTATCAATCCTTGAGCTTGACTAAGTCCTAGATCCACTTCAAATTCTCAAAATATGGGGTTCAAAACCATTTGAAAATCAGAGAAAATGTTTGGAATCTTGAGTCTCCAAGATTTCATTTTTTAGTCTATTAAAACCCAAGTTACTTTGAAACTTTAGATTTTGGGGTTCTAGTGAGGTCTGTACATATTACATCTTGAGTAGGTTGTATCCTCAAGCCTTGAAATCTAGAGTTAGTTAATACAAATAGAAGTCCTTTAGAACTTTGAACTTTACACAAATGGTACACTATAGACCCAAATACTTAAACCCGATCTTCTAACACATATAGTCCATCATCTTGGGATTTTAGACTTCATGGACAATGTCTAACCTTTACTAAAAAAATTTATTCAACTATACTCCTAACCCCATATTTTGATATCATAGTATAAAGTGTAAGACCCTTCAAGATTTCAGAATTCAAAATTCTCATCTAACCTTTGCTAAAATGACCTTAGTCTGCCCGTACCCTCAAAGCCTAAATTTTGAAGTAAACTACTATTCAAATAAGAGCATTCTAGAAGTTTGTACTTTAGGGAGTTAGTATTACCTATCCTTTGTAAAAGTGAAGTTTCCAATAAACCTAAATGCAAAATCCTAGAATAATGTTACAAATTAAGCCTATTTTGGGATCACTGAATTTCAAAGAATTGAAACTACACCTGATCTTCCAAGGCTCATAACTTTAGAAAATAAAGGTTTCAGCTCACCCCAAATCTTAGTGATAGACTTATTATGACGGGTTCTCAGACCCTGAGGTTTCCTTGCCCTATTTATGTGAACAAAGGGCTTCATGGAACCTTGAAGCCCAAACCCCAGAGTTCCTAATACCTAGAAATCCTACAAATAACTAGAAATCTAATTCATGATCTGGGTAAGATGGTTCATAAGGGAACCTTTGATGATTCTAATTATGCTTTTCACCTTGTAGGATTTCTTAAGACTTATATGGTAGATGTAGGAGCTAAAGTTGAGGTACCTAGGGTTCAAAGGAAGAGGCAAAGATTGAGAAAAGCCCTCCCATAATGAAGTAAATGTACAAAGGATAGTTAATACCCACCAAGATGGAGAGTGAGGCGCAATGGATAATTGATAAATACCTTGGGCATATAGATATGGATACAATAAAGACAAATTCTAAGGATCTTTAGGGAAATGAGTACTACAAAAAGGTGGGAGTGTCAAGGTTACTATAGGCCATAGTATTTATATAGGCAATACAATCTCCAAAGTTAATACTAACAATAGCTCACTACCACAACTAGGCCACTCGCCAATGCATTGATGACAAAGGGGATGTATTAGTGGATCTATTCCCTAATATGATAGATCAAAAATTTTCAATTTATTAATTTGATTAGGTAATAGTAATCAAAGAGGAAGAAACCTTGGTTGAATACTTTATTAGAGTGGAGAGAAGAAAATAGCACTTGAATAAATAACAATTGAAGGAACCAAAGAAGTCTAATAATAAGAGAATAGACAAAATACCCAGGAGTGAATTCAAGGATTGTTGGCAATTTGGATGAGGTATGTACATAGATGTTGTCATTATGGAAACATATGTTCCCTATGAAGAGCGCATAAGCTGGAAAGTAAGTATGGAAGATCGCAGACTAAAATTGTCTAAGTATGAAACAGTGATTTTGACAGAGCACCTGATACAGTTTGTTTTGGCGACATTCACTGGAGCATGATCATAGTTTGTGCAATTGAACATAGACTCTATGGTGTCTAAGGATACCCCATCTCAGTGTGCAAAAGAGTATGGATAGTACAGACAAAGTTATGACTATTTTACCGATGATAGAGTATAGTCGACAGTGCAGTTTTGAAGACAAAAATAGTAAATGAATTAAGGGATTATTTTGCTTGTCAAAATAATGACTTAATATTATAAAGAGATGACATCCTAGATATTTACTCTTGGATAAATATATGCAAGCCGACAAGAGAAAGATATTATGTCTTGTATAAATAAAGATGTATCGAGCATACTTGAAATGTAACATGTAATATATGTAAATTGTGATAGCAGCGAAAGTTGTTGATGTGAAGTTGTAAGTAGTACCATATTGTAATCAGTAAACATTTGTATTACTTCTTTGGGCAGTGAGCTCATCTAGTAATCAGGTTTTGTATCTACAACTCCTAATAGGGTTGAGGCTTCTAACAAGGCTTATAGTCCCTTAATCAGGACTGATACACTATATGATTGTAACAGGCTCCTAACATGGTCAACATCCTTAACCGGATATCTTTTGATTAGTGGATCTTTGTGGGTACCATCCCCACCGGGGTTTTCCCTTGGCCAAGGTTTCCTCGAGAACATATCATGTGTTATGAGTTCTTTACATTTACTATTATGTATGCTATTTAGTTTCTTATGCTTTGTATGCATTAAAGTAATCTGTTATATCCATAAGTAGGAAAAAGTAAAAGTTTGTGAAATACTGATTCACCCCCCCTCTCAGTATTTCCTATTTCTAACAATTGGTATCAGAGCACAGTTACTCAAAGAAGAAACATTCAAGGAAAGCCTAGCAACTTGAGTAAGATCTCTATGGATATGGATCAATTACAGAAGAATCTTGAAGAAGCTCTTGAGCAGATTGATATGCTTACTAATGAAAGAAACACTTTGAAAAGGAAGTATGATGATGCAAAGAATCTTATTGAAAAATTGAAAGGTAAGATAGAAGATTTGAAATCTAAGAAAGAATCTGAAATTCTTGTTGAAGATTGTGAAGACTTAGAAAAAGAAAATGTGATCCTTAAACATGAATTGAAGATAGCAAATCTGAAGCTTAGCTTGAAAGATGGAAATGACAATTTGAGATCTGAGAATGAAAGTTTAAAGAATGAAAATGAAGATCTGAAATCTAAACTTGGCAAGGTAACATCTGAATTTGATAAAGTCAAACTGCAGTATGATGAACTTGAGAAATACAACAAAATTGTGAAAGGTGAATTGACTCAATCTAAACAACAACTTGAAAGGCTATATTCAAACAGTGAAAAGATTGATAAGCAAGTATCTTATGGAAAACCATTCTATGACAAAACTGGTCTTGGATTTAACATATTGAAGATAGTTAGTGAAAGCAAGAAACCAGATCTGAATGAATATGAAAGCAGTGAAGAAAAGAAGTTAGATGAGAACAAGTCAGAAGAATCACCTAAGCAAGAAGAATCACCTAAACAAGAAGAATCACCGAAGCAAGAAGATGCACCTAAGCAAGAAGAACCACCGAAGCAAGAAGAATCATCCAAAGGTATGCAAAGACAATTCAAAGGTAGATGTTTTACATGTAATACTATTGGTCATATGAAGAGAGATTGTACAGGTAAACAATTCAAACCTCTAAATGGTTATTGTTATAATTGTCATGGTTTTGGACATAGAGCTATTGAATGTAGAAGATCTAAAGTTATTGAGAATAATTACAATAGAAGAATGCCTAGAAATACTAACAATGCAGATCAGAGATCAACTGAAGACATGAAAAGAGGAAATGGAATAGTATGTTTCAGATGCAACAAAATTGGACACATTGCTAGAAATTGTAGGACACAAATCAATCAGCAAACACTTAGATATGGAACCAATGGAATCACTTGTCAGATATGTAACAAGATTGGACACACAACAAGATTTTGTAGAATGAACAATGGAGGTTATCAACATAACCCTAACCCTAGAAACTATATAAGAAGGAATGAAATTGCAGGAAACAAAGAGAAAGGTTGTTGTAGCAATGAAGATGAAGTAAAATTTGTTAAAGGCACAGATCAAGGAGGTAGTTGAAGTTGAAGATATTCCCTCTTCTTCCATAAACATTGGCACAAAATCTATGGACATTGAAGGAACTAAAGTTACTTTAGATTCAGATGATGCCGTACTCAACAGTTTGGATAACATTGTTGACAATTTGGATTTGGGAGAGCAAGAAAAGACTATTGAAACATAGACTACAAATACTGAAGTGCAAATGGAAACAGAGGCCCCTACACCTACTGAAACACAAGAAGACATCAGTCTTACTCCTAAGACTGGAAAGGAGAAAGGAATAGAAACATTGATTGAAGACTTGAGCAAGGAAGTTGATGACGATGATCAAATAGAGTTGATCACTTCTTTAAACAAAATTATTGGAAAGAACAAGAAAGTTAAGAATTTAGAAGGTAGTCTGAAAGATTTGACTGAGAAGCTACAAAGTGTCATATCTACAAAGGTCTTTGATTCAGATCCACTTGAAAGAGCAAAGATGGTAATTAAATCTTTTGATGTTGAATTCACTAATTTAACTGATATTGCTAAGGTTAAGGCTCAAGCAGCTTATGAAGCTGAGATGTTGCAGAACATAAGTCAGAATATCAAGAATGACATTGACAGCCTTGATAGACACATTAAGGACTTAAGGAAACATCTTAAGACTGGAAAGTGTTTGTACATTCAGTGTACAAAATCTGAGAATATTTTAATTGAAGAAGAAAAGAAGATAAAAGAGAAGCAAGATGAAATTGCAGTAGAGACAAACTCTTTGGCGAGCCTAAACATGAAGATCAGAACAGTTGAGAATAAGATCAGAAAATTATGTGATGAAATAAGGACTTTAAATGATGAGAAGAATAAGAAATCTATCAGAATAAACATCTTGAGAGAGCATGTCTCAATCAAGTTGACCATAATAGAAGAGTAGCTAGATGAATGTCTTACTGCTAAGACAACATTTCAGAAATTCAACTTTGAGTCCCTCCAAGCTTGTCAGATTGCAGCATACAAATTGAGTACTTTACTCAATGTAGCATAATCAATAAAGAAGGCATGGGAGAAAGATTTTGAGACTTGGAAGACAGATTTTGCAAATTGTGTTGCAAGCCTACTGGCTTTGCAATAAGACAGTAAGGTAAAAGTTTTGACACAATTTTTGTATATCCCTTTCCACCCTTTATTTTGTCATTGTTGTCAAAGGGGGAGAGATACTTAGAAAATTGTCTATATGATAAGGAAGGATACCCATAGGGGGAGTTCTATGGAGTATTATGAAGTGTTATAGATTATTGTATATATTTTTGAGGAGATATAAGGATAGTATACTTATTTTATACTATGGCCACAATTTTGATACAAATTTTGAGATTTTGACTTGTACACTTAGCCAATTTTCTCATATGTTGCCACCAATGACAAAGGGGGAGATTGTTGGCAATTTGGCTGAGGTATGTACATAGATGTTGTCATTATGGCAACATATGTTCCCTATGAAGAGCGCATAAGCTGGAAAGTAAGTATGGAAGATTGTAGACTAAAATTGTCTAAGTATGAAACAGTGATTTTGACAGAGCACCCGATACAATTTGTTTTGGCGACGTTCACTGGAGCATGATCAAAGTTTGTGTAATTGAACATAGACTCTATGGTGTCTAAGGATACCCCATCTCAGTGTGCAAAAGAGTACGGACAAATTTATGACTGTTTTACCAATGACAGAGTACAACTGACAATGTAGTTTTGAAGACAGAACTAGTAAATGAATTAAGGGATTATTTTGCTTGTCAAAATAATGACTTAATATTATAAAGAGATGACATCCTAGATGTTTAATCTTGGATAAAGATATGCAAGCCGACAAGAGAAATATATTATGTCTTGTATAAATAAAGATGTACCGAGCATACTTGAAATGTAACATGTAATATATGTAAATTGTGATAGCAGCGAAAGTTGTTGATGCAAAGTTGTAAGCAGTACCATATTGTAATCAGTAAACATTTTTATTACTTGTTTGGGCAGTGAGCTCATCTAGTAATCAGGTTTTGTATCTACAACTCCTAACAGGGTTGAGGCTTCTAACAAGGCCTATAGTCCCTTAATCAGGACTGATACACTATATGATTGTAACAGGCTCCTAACAGGGTCAACATCCTTAATCAGATATCTTTTGATTAGTGGATCTTTGTGGGTACCATCCCCACCAGGGTTTTCCCTTGGCCAAGGTTTCCTCGAGAACATATCATGTGTTATGAGTTCTTCACATTTACTGTTATGTATGCTATTTAGTTTCTTATGCTTTGTATGCATTAAAGTAATCTGTTATATCCATAAGTGGGAAAAAGTAAAAGTTTGTGAAATACTGATTCACCCCCCCTCTCAGTATTTCCTATTTCTAACAAGGATGTTGTGGCTGATATCATTATTAGTCTAAGCAAGGATTTTGGAAAACACGAGTCCAAATACTATAGCCCTTGGATGTACTATTATATAATTTCCATCCTTGAGGGAGGACATTATTTTAATTGGGTACAACTAATTTTTGACAAACTTCATGATAAAATATGCCAAGTGAGTGATGCTAAGAGCTTCTTCATGACCTCATATATGTTCTCTATATGGTTGCTCATATAGGCGTATATTTAGAATTGAAACATAAGGGATAATGGAGGAAGCTCTTGGAATGGTAACTACTTGGAAACACTATGCTTAATTACACTTAAAGCAAGTAGACATCCACTTTAAAGGGGAAAAAGACACATTCTCTTAAGTAGTAAAATAAATTAATAGGTGATGTGAGTTTCCAAATATCTAAGGATGCAAAGACATACTAGTTAGTTTCTCTAATTATGGGGCATTTTGGATCCACTAAATGAAGAACACAAGGTTTATCAAAGGCCTATCTCTAATAAGAAGGTTTGATAAAGAAGAGACTAAGATTGAGATAGTAACAACTAAGGTGATTTATAGAAGTGACCAATGGATGAATCTTAGGTTGACAAAACCTATAGGGTATGAGAGGGATAAGATGAAAGGCATAATAATCTCCAATCCAAGACTAGTATCAAAGAGAGAAGAATAAAGGTGGGAAGAAAGGAGGACCAAGTACATGTAAGGCTCTTGTGGTCCTAGTCAAAACCACTATCCTTATGAAAAAAATAGACAAGAAGATGGTAGAAAGCAAATGTTTGAAGACAAAAACTAGACATGCAATCATAGTAGATTAATATGCAATGGTGCAAACAAAAATGACAACACTAAGAGTTGCAATTAGCTTAGCTCCCAAGGAAGGAACACAAGAACATGATCAAGGAGGCTCTTTTATAGCAACATAAACCTCATCTTCTCATCCACCACAAGAAACACCTCAGTTAATGATTATCGATGATGATGGTAGTGAAAAGATGGATTCAGATGATGATGAGGCTCTCTTGAATTGGGCACTCATGACTAATTTATCCTGTGATGTAGAAAAACCTTCAGAGTCTGAGGCTCGCAACATGAAAGAATTTGTGCATATACATGATATCCCTACTGCCCCAACTCCAGAAGTAGGGAGGGATACTCAAGGTCCCATAATTCCTCAAAAAAAAAAATTTGACTTAGGAGGGGGGAATATGGACATAGTTGTTGATGATCCTAGCTAGAAAGGAAATGAAAAATTATAGATTAAAGAGCTAGAAGAGTCTAAAAAATTGCAGCTTGAAGAGGTAGAAAGGAACTGAAAAGAATATTTAGATAAGCTACAAAGACAAGAACAAGAGAGGAAGGAAAGAGAAGAAATGGAAAATTTACAAGAAGAGAGGAAAAGAAAAGAAGAATTGGATAGGTCATAGAAGAAGGTTGAAAAGGAAGCTAAGAAATAAGATGACATGTCTAGTCCTCCTTTCTAGAGAACACTCCCAATGACTAAAGGGGAAAATATAGATCATTCATAGGTGGGAGAAACACAAGAGAATGCAATAACTAAAGAGATGCCTTATAAGGAAGGTGAAAAAACTTCTTATACTCCACAATGGCTCCAAGTCATCTTTGAGAGGTAGAAGAAGATCAATCTTGAAGAGATGATAGCAGAGGTAAAGACCACTAAGAAGTCCAAAAGGGCCAAAACATTATACTATACTACAAGAAATGAATTAGAGGGACTGGTTGCAAATTTTGTTGCTCCACTAATAGATAAAGATGAAGCGCAAATGATCCATGTAGATTATTACGCGTCCATAGTAAATTTGGGAAAATAGACTAAATGAGGAGAGGTATACACATTGGATGTTGTCACTTAAACAATAAAGCAAAGGATTTAGAATAAACACAAATCAAAGCAAGATCTCAAAGCCCATTTTGCCAATATGGGAAATTTATCATATATTTGGCTACCCCTCTAGCTTCTCATGCTGCAGGTATATCAACACCCACAATAATTCTCCAAATTGAAACTGATTCTTTGTATGCTATGAAAAATAAAGAAACAACCATATATTCTTGCATTTCCCAACAATTAGGTAATCTTAGATTACTTTTAAGCAATCCTTTCAAAACATATGAAGAGACAATAGAAACAAAAGGTGTGATAACTATTGACACAAACCAATGGGATAAAGGGCCTAAGAAGTTTCAAAAGAAAATCTTTTTATTAAAAGAAACAAAAGATTTGGGAGAAGTCACTAATGTTGACATTTTGAGAGATTGGAGATATTAATCATACAAGCTATCTTGGAAAAAATAGAATTCAAGGTGACCAATATAGAATAGTACATGGTTGAAGTAATAAAGTGTCACTATACCCCGTTGAAGAAACTCCAAGCATATGAGTCTTTTATAGTCTCCAATGTGGGTGTTTCTCTTTTGAGGACAGGAAAATTGGAAAGTATTGACACCATGATTTCCAAGAGGGATAAATTACTGGAAGAGAATTTTAGTCTGTTAGTAAATAGATTTGCACTTCAAAAATACCAACACAAATTGACTCATAATGCCCAAATGAAAGTAAAAATGCTACTAACAGTTGGATAGATTATCATTGAATTGATAATCTTCCTCTGAATTGAGAGGTACAGCTCCCTCTTAGAAATATTTACAATGAATTAAACAATTGGATATGTCTTTAACCAGAAGACATGAAGGCAGCCTAACATTTACCCATCAACATGGGAAAAATGTGATTAATAGATTTAAAAGCTTAGAAAGAAATGAATGAATGACCAACAGATCACTGATCTAATCTCCCTAAAACAAGAAATAAAGGAGAATTTAACATCTTGTAATACATTTATAATTCTGGAAAAGAGAGGCAAAACAACATCTAAGAATGACTGAAATCACCCACAGATTTATTTCAATCAGAAAATCATACACCAAAACCTACAGATTTAGATATACAAAATCTATTTATTCTTAGATGCTTAATATAATGACCAACTGATCATCATATCTTTGCACAAAAAGACCAGCTCTACAAAAACAAAACTAAAATATCAATTCTCCTTCAGTCCTCTGCTGTAAATACAGAATTCAGAAAATGTTCTCCCTCTCTCTGTTGCCAACTAACTGCTGGAAAAGAAGAACCCTTGCTTCATCAAGATCTTCCAATAAATAATCTTCAGCCCCACAACTATTTCAATAATTGATTCTTGAATACTTTCACTCTATTCTTTCACTTCCCGTAACTTTTCAATTTTATTCCATAATTGATTACTGGAAATATTTTCCATTCATTTCCAAAGTTTTTCTCTTTTAAAAACATGATATCTTTATAAACTATGGATTTTAAAGTTTATAAAGATATAGCTTAACATATTAAATGATAATTTTACAGCTGGCATTTGAATATGTCAAACCAAAAATAAAAACATTTTAATGCTGGGCGGACGAAAATATCTTTGACAGAAAAAATGGGTCTCCATGCGGGGGGCATAACTTTTTATTCCACTGTTGGATTGAGCTCATTTTTGGATATGTTTCCACAATTCTAGTTTTCTTCAACTTCATTGGAGAGACTGGGCAAATTATATTCGAGCTGAAAGTTACGCATCTTTGAGTGAAGCTATATATGACTGTCATAAAATCCGCCTTGCAAAAATAGAGTTTGCAATCACTTTCACATCTTTGGTAACAATACCAATCTGCCTAGGCACACATCCATTTTTGCTGCATTATTTCCAATGGATTTCTAAGTAAAAAAAACCATTGGCAAATTCTGTAAATTTATCCCATGAAAGTACTTTTCTACACACAAAATTCTCCTTATTTTCCTTCTTTATCAGTCAACAATGCACAAATCACATATTGATTTTGTAATAAGAGAGAAAGTTGGTCACTTGAATATTTAGAAAGTTCATTTGATCCACTTCTAATCTATATTCTCGGGTGTGATTTATGGGAAAGACCACTAACCGATGTATGTTATAAATAGGAGTGTGACATTTTGACATTTTGTCAAACTATTTGAGACCATTCTTCACATATGTGCAACTCATCTTCAAATGTGGGCAAAATGATGTTTACAGGATCAATTTGAAAATGTGAATCCTATTACCCGTGCCCCTGTTAACATTCAGAGCATTGCATTTAAATTCCCTCATAAACCAGTAGTGATACTTTCATTGTTATATTGGGGCAACCATATTAATGAATCTCATTCATTCTATTGGGATATCATTGCCACCAATAGTTCTAGAATTGAGGTTGATGAAGCCTGAGACCATGCTATTGAACCATCAAAATGTTCTTTAGAAACTTAACTCTAGACTAGTGAACTTGCATTTCAAAATCTGCATTTTGAACTTGAAATCTGACTTTGCACATTGAACTCTAAAATTTGAACTTTAAAATCTTGCACCATGCTTTCAGACTTTGAACCTTGAACTAAGTAAACACAAATCATCGCGTCGTTGAACTTTGAACTTTGAATTGAGAAGGTTCAAAATTCAGGTTCAATATGTCAATAGCATTTGCATGTTGCCTTTAAAATGAAAACTTGAACTCAATCTGAATGCTTGAAAATGAAGCACTGCCCCTTAATGCATTTACAAAGAAATGAAGCATCATAAAAGGCATGAATTGGCTACCACCCAAGGCTTGTTACAATTTACATTTGACAGTTGAACCTTGAACTTTGAACTAAAATAGTTCAAGATTTGTAGTTCAACGGGAGGACTAACTTTGCAAAACATGTCTCTTACTTCACATAACTTCACAAAATATTTAAAAATTATGCAACACTTGCATTTAATGGAGTGGGGGCTTGATTTAAAAGTTTAAAATAGGGTTGCTAAAAGCATGCCAACATAGTCTAAGTAGGAAGTTTGATGAGCATGTGCATAAAATTGCATGGACTTGGTTGTGGTAGTACAAAGGGCTACCAAAGTAATGGAGGCCTTGGATGAAGTGCTTGATAAGTTGAAGAGTGCACTAAAGACAACGTAGTTCAAGATAGAATTGGTTGATCGACTAGATGAAAGGGTTGTTGACACATATTTGGATAATTTCAAAGAATACAAGACCTTTGAGGGACCACTACCCCAATACATTATTTGTTTTAGTGTTCGTTCATCCAATTCATTGTTTCACTCTAGAATGAGAGTAAAAGGGAGATAACTATTTAACTCTCAGTCATGACATGGCACTACACATCCACATTCTTGTGGATGTCACCATATCTACAGTCAACTACAGTTGTAAAGAGAAGTTTCCTCTAGACAATGACAATTTAGTTCAGTTACATTTTCCATGTGCAAGTTTCAAATTCAGTTCAATGGAGTTCCTTTCAATGAGGCACAACATCAAGTACTAGTTGCATGCAATCATGCTTTTTAGATGGCAATCTACTTTCCTTCTTTTTGGGTAGCTAACTCTTATTCCCTTCGGCTAGTAACTTGCTTGTTAACTTGAAGTGAATCTTGAATGGGAACTAGTTCCTCATATTGTGAAGTTCACGTCTTATATATGTAAATTTTGAGGCCATTTTTATGGTCCACAAATTGATTAATTGAGGTCCTAGCTAGTTGTAGTAATTTATTTTTTTTAAGCATTTTTCAGTTGTTTTACAACATTTTTGTAAAGTTTGTGAACTATGTGCTAGTGATTTTCTAGTACATTTTGGAGGGTTAATGCAAAGACAACTCTTTGGTTCATCATCTCATGGATTTTCTCTTATCATTGAACAATATTTTTCTTATTTCCATCTTCCTGAAGATTGATTAATCTCAGTTCCAAGCATTTTTGTTTATGAATCATTATGTGCATTTGAATGGCGTTTGAGGATTAAAACAGAGAGTCTGAAAAGCGAATAGTAGTTGAATGCAAATTTGTTTTCATTTATACATTGATGAAGCTCTAGTGTATTAATGAATAAATGTGTTTAATGTTTTCTCAAATTTAGTTGGTAATGTGAGAGACATTAATATTGATCATTCATTTCCCTATTACCATGATCTATCTTTTGTCTTTTATTTCTAAAAGCTCTAGATTTAGGAAACTTTATGCTCTCAACCTATGAACAACGTGCCCCTTTGTTATAATAGCCTAATGAACACTTAGCCATTCCAACATTGTCATTACCTAACTAAAGAGAACTTCAAAGGTCTAGATTTCCTTATTCCTGTATAATTTAAGAGAAGTTAGGTTGTAACACTTAGCTTGTGTTGAGTGTGTCAAAAGACCCATCAACAGTGTCTAATTTTACTCTCCTAACAATCATTTTAGTATTTCTCATTCCTCTATGCATTATAGGACTCTTGATTAAAAATAAATTATATGAGTCCTTTTCCACTTTAATGCATCAACACTTCATTGTTTGGGCCCTTAATTCTATGTGTGCCTTTTATTTTGATTTATTTTTAGTATATCCTCATTTAGAAGTTCAAGACACATCTTCCCACATCTACACATCATATCTTTTTAGAAAAATAATTTTGGGGCATGTAAAACCCTATTATATTGCATCCCTAAAAATTCAGACCAATTTGGTCAAATACTATGTTGCACGGGGTGACCTTTTCCTATGCCTTTTTCTTGAAATTTAGGATCATAATAAGGTAGTCTTACCCTATCAAGAACTTACTCCAATGAGAAAATATTGTTTTTCTAGATCGACCAAAAGGTGATTTCACTTTGAGATGCCTATATAAGGCCTCCTCCTCAATTCATTTCTACATCTTGTAACATCTAATCATATCTCATTCTCATTTGCACAAGACATCATTTTAAGAACAACTCAGTTTCAAGGAGAAACAAACTACATCAAGGCATCTTCAATTATTATTATTACTATTATTATGATTTCATGATATTTTATTATGCTATTGCATCAACGGATGGAGGAATTATCTAAGAGAATTACATCATCAATTCCAGATATAATCATTTCAATTAAGTGTTTGTATTCAAGCATTTCAATTCAAATTTCTATTTCTATTTATCAATGTTGTAGGGTTGAGTCCCAACCCAGAATTTGACTAAGGAAAACCCCTATACAACCTCACACACACCCATTTTTCTATTTTGCAAGTTTCGCTACAAGTCCTAGTGCATGCAAGATGAAGGAATCAACTTAACATACAGTCACAACTCATATCCAAAAGTTCATCAACAAAACTTAGGAAAAGGTTGCCCAGGGTGACCTTGTCCTCCTAGAAGCCATTCAATTTTTTTAACAACCCTATGCAAAGTCCCAGGACCCCAGATCTTGAAACCTACAAAGTGAATTAGTTTTTTGGACTAGGTTACTCTAGTTGACAATGTTCTTCCTATTTCAATCGAGATTTTCAGACAAATGCATAATACAATTTCCCATTCATTTTTGTACCTTCTCTACAGTTTTCAATTTTCTATAGCAATCAATATTAGTTGCTTGTGCTTAGTTCTCAATTACCTAGTCCTTCAAAACACTTAATCCAACATTCATAGCAATAAAGAAATAGAATCCCTAAGAGTATGATATTGAATTGACTCCAATTTTCTAGTGTTCACATACAAGCTAGAAAACTCTATTTCCCTACATTATAGTAACACTTTGCATTACTTCACATTGGACAATTTGGTCGTGTGGCTTTAAGAACATTGTGTATGATCTATACATATTGCACTATTGTCTTTTCATGTTCTTAGTATTGCAGCTAATATGGTTGGGGTTTGTAGTTGGCTGAGAATTTGGTTGTCTGTTAGAAGTGGTTTGGAAAATGTTGTGCATTTCTTCACATTGATGTTTCAAGTGTTGTGCTTTGAAGGACATGTTTATAACATCTATTTTGAGACTTAGTTTAATTTTTAGAAGCTGGTGTTGTCTACAAGTTGTGATAGTGATGATTTGTGTATGTTTGACTCTTCAAAATGAAGTGATTGTATCATATAATTGTATTAGTTTGATCGTGAAGTAAGACAAGAAAGAAGGATTTGAGAAGCCATTAGATGTTCAAGAGAAGTCCTTATATGCTCTGTATACTGGAAGGTGATTTGTTTGTTGATACACTTTGTTAAGAATGTGTGTTTAAGGTAATTTCTGTAGTCCGATTAACATAAGTTATTCTTATACTTATGATGGATCCTTGGTTGTCTTCACTTGGCTTGAAGGTTGTGTTGCATTTCTTTTGAGTCCCACCTTGGCGTTTTGGGAAACTAATTGAGTGTATTCATCTCCAAGATGTGTTTTGGGTTGACTAGTGATGTATTGCTTGGTGTATCTACACATTATCTTGTTGCCAATTTTAGAAGATGTGTGATAGTATGTGAAATTTGTTCAAAGTAGTGAAAGTCATGTTAAGATATTTTTAGGTCTTATCTCCTAGATTGGACTACCTTCACCACAATTATGTTTTGGTAACCTAGTTGAAGTTTGTAATAAAGACGAGGATATAAATAGAAAATCAAAATGATGATTAAAGGCGCACAAGAGTGTGGATAAAATGGAATAGTGTAGGGTAGAGAGTTACAAAATTGTGTGACAAAAATAGTGGGTGTTGATGGCATTATGAAGTTGTTCTCTTGAGGTACAGATTCAAGGACAACTTTATATCTGGAGATCATGCATTGAAGGCTTGAAAATTTTGATTCATATATTTGTGTGCCTTGCTCAGAGATAATGTGTATTCCTTGCAAATTTTGTATCTTTTCCTAAGGTTTTGTGTCTCAGTTTGCAAGTTCTTTTATATCTTTTCCTAGGGTAGTGTGTCTTAACCTAAAACTCTAAGGAGTAGTGCGCTTCTTTAGAAATGAGCCTAAAAAAAATATTGTAATGTTTGTTTCACATATTGTAATATAACCCTCATCGTGATTTTTCCCTTCCTAGGTTTTCCACATAAATCTGGTGTTCTGTGTGTGGTGTTCATTGCTTTATCTTCTTTACGCTACTACAAACAATAAGAATTAATTGGCTTTTGAAATTGTTTAAACATTTTTAGAGTTTTTGGTTCAAGACTAATGCATACCTACTAGGACGAGGAATAAATGGTGAAACATATTTTATGTTTTTTTATTGATGATTACTCTAGAATGACATGGGTTACTTTTTAAGAGATAAATTTGAAGCCTTGGAGAAGTTAAAGTTTTCAAGTCTATTGTAAAAAATGAAATAGATGCTAAAATTAAATCTTTAAGGTCATATAGAGGGGGTGAGTTTCCATCAAGTTCAATAAATTTTGTGAAGATCATGACATTAGGAGATATATGACTGGTCCTAGGTGTAATAAAGTTAAGATAGTGGAACAACTTCCTGCACTACCCTTGAGAGGAGGGTTACGTAAAAAAAGAAGATCTTTATAGTAGTTACAAAGACTTGGTAGAAATAAATGTAAATAACATGTATACCACAACATAGTGATTTATGTAGGGAAAACCTTGTTGAGAGAAAAATATTATAGTCCAAAAGCTTCCCAATATATTATTTAGAAATCAATGATAGATTATAATATACTCGAAGAGAAAGCTTCTTACATGAGTATCACCAATGAAGATCTAGAGACAACTCACCAACTATCACACTCCCAGAATACATCATTATGGATTTCACGCACCTAATATATAAGAGATACAAAACATGACACCATCAAACTATATTACAAAACCATTAGCTAAAACCACCCAAAAATGACACACAAAATATCCATTGTTGGACCTATGACCTAATGATAAACGAGTAATATTCACAATGAAAAATTATATATGAAACTCCCCTTGCGACCCTCTGCACTCCCATATCAACAATAACCCTTTTATCAACATTACATTTTAATTATTGCAAGGTTGAGACACCATTTTCCCAACAAAACTCCAATTTTTCAAACACCTTGCTAGAGAAAATGGAGTACCAATATCATTGTTTAACCACTACAAGCCAAGAGGCCCATAAACTCATAACATAATTAAACTTCTTTGTGCTCACAACCTTAGTTAAGGGTCTACAACATTCATCACAGTCTCTAGCTTAACTAGCTCCACCCTTCCATCCTCAACCACATATTTGACAAAATAATAATTAAATATCAATGTGCTCGGTCCTGGCATGAAAAGTTGGGTTCTTAGCTAGGCAGATCGCACTCTGACTATTCAACAAATTATCATTGATCCTTGTTTTATTCAAATATCTGAATATGCTCTTAAGCCAAATGTCTTCATTACAAACATTAAATATCAACGTGCTTGGTCCTTGCATGAAAAGTTGGGTCCTTAGCCAAGAAGATCACACTCTGATTGGTGCAACAAACTATCATTGCTCCTTGTTTTATTCAAATAACTGAACAGTCTCTTAAGCCAATTGTCTTCTTTACAAACATGAGTTTATATCATATACTCAATTTTAGTTGCTGATAAAGAAACCAAAGCTTGTCACTAACTCATCCAACTGATTACATCACCAAGTAATGTAAACACATAATCTTCTACCATCAATATAACTTGCACAATTTGAATCCACATAACCACAAATATCAAGAATTTTTTTGTCTCCTATCATATTACCATGATAACACAAGAATATTCTAAGATACCCTTCAAATATTTGACGACCCTTTTAACTACATCTTAATGAACTCTACTAGAATTAGACATATATCTGGAAAGAACTCTCACCGCTTGGGCATTGTCTCATCTAGTATAGAGTGTAGAATACATCAAACTTCCAACTGCACTCTGGTAAGATTGCTCATGTCTTTGATCTTTGATGGGCATGTAGGACAATCTGAAACAAACAACTTTGTTCAAACTATAATAACATATAATAGACTGCAATCTAACATGTTGGACCTTTGTAAAACTAAGTTCATACTTTGGCTTAGCCATAGCTTTCTATTCACTCTATCCCTTCTCATTTCCATATGAAAAATGTGTTTAGCTACACCAAAATATTTCATTTCCAATTAAGCAACAAGTTGAGACTTTAATTCTTAAATCATACATTTCCCTTCACCAAAGAATAATATATCATCAACATATAATGCAATGTATAGGTAATGATCACTATCATATTTATAATAGATATTGATCTAATTTAGGACGTTCAAATTCCCAACTCAACACATGTAACAAATTTCTAGTACCACATCCTAAGACTTTTCTCGAGGCTATGCAAAGATTTCTTCAATTTACAAACCATGTTACTTTTACCTTTTACCACATAGTGCTATGTACAAAATTAGTGACAACCTAAGACTTTAGTTATGAAATTATACATTTCTCTTCACCAATGAATAACATATCAAAATATAATGCAATGTATAGGAAACGATGAACATCACATTTATAATAGGCATAATAATTTGATTTAGAATGCTCAAATCCTGAACTCAACACATATGTATTAAATTTATGGTAACACATCCTAGGACTATGCTTGAGGTCATACAAGATTTCTTCAATTTACAAACCAAGTTACTTTTACCTTATACCACAAAATGCTCTGGCCATGTTATATAAATATCCACCTCCAAATTACCATGAAGGAAAGTAGTTTTCACATTCATTTGTGATACCTCTAAATCATAAGCGGCAACAATAGAAAGTGAATCTAATAGATGTCATTTTTGGAACAAGATAAAATATCTCACCATAATCAACACCCTCGACCTAATAGCAGCTAAAGTTCAACTTTTAACTTTAACCTTCTCATACAACCTATGATTAGCTACTCTACGATGCATAGGAACCCCACGTTCTTCCATTTTGTGCCATAGCTTACCCCTAGAGACTGTGTCAAAAAAAATTGTAATTGACAAAGCAACAAAAGGCTTCCTCCTTTTTCTCCCAAACTTTTTCAATGATGTGCCTTAAAGTTATACCATGGTAAATGATAGAATGCAGAGGTCTGAAACCCACTTGCCTTTTAGCATGCTTATCCCTTTCTTCTACCCATTTCCTAATTCTATTTTCTATCATACTTCCAAAAAAACTGTAAACAAAGGATTTATAATTATGGTCCCATAATTGGAGGGACCATTAATGTCACCACTCTTGACACGAGGTATTGCTAGACTAGTTGTCCAATCTAAAGAGAACTCGTAATGAATGATGTTGAAAATTTTGTAATGTGAGATGCAAAAATTCACACCCTAATTCAAATACTCTTCTTGAAGTTCAACTAAGTCTATTGAATGATGTTGAAATTTTTTGTAATGTGAGATGCAAAAATCCACACCCCAATTCAAATACTCTACTTGAAGTTTAACTAAGTCTTTTGCTTTTCCAACATCCAACTTCTTAATACCCATCTCGATCTCTTGCATGGTGAAAAGATTAGTAGTAGTGTTGACCGAATGAAGAGGGTCAGCCACAAATAGACTTAGCCATTTGCATTTGTATCTTTTCTTAGGCAACAAATATTAATCGAATCTCTCAGGAAAGAGATTCTTTGCCAACTTGCGCAAAGACTTCACAAAAAATTCAAATGTTGGTAAAAAAATATTGATGATTGGAGCAACCATATTATCCTCATCGACTAGTTTGTTAAACATGGAAAATACATCTCTTAAGTGTCTCATTCTATATAGATTTTCGAAAAGCAACTGAACCTCCATCAACACTTTGCAAAAAAATAGGGTTTTTCAAATATAAGACTACCTTTAGAAATTTGATACTTATTTTTTAGGCTTTCACAAAGATCACTAATGGAAGTGGATTCCATACTTGTGGGATCAAGTCATTGGAGAGAGGCAGTTTCAACAAGAAGGCTTCCTTATGATGGTCATCAAAATCAAGAGGATTTGAAGTTGTTCTGGTTTTTGTTCTAAGAATTGTTCAATAATAATTTTTGTATTAGCAATGGTGCGTATTTTGTTTCTAGACGTAAATGCTTTTGATTGTTAATGTTGGACTTTAGGAAAAACAAGATTTTGAATATTAGCCATGGCTATGCAACCTAGGTTTTACAGGAAAACTTTCAACTTTTGATAATAAAAAAATTGTAGACTAATCACAATGTTGTTTTTATCACAAAATTCAAAATTGTTGCTTAAGAATAGAAAAATATTAGAGCAACGTTTATAGATTTAAACACATTAAAACACAGGAAAAGTAACTCAATCCAAACAATTTTATATTATCCATAAAACCTTATGAACAATGTCTGTCAATATGCACTTGTTTCTTCCCTTCAACCACACAATAATTATTCTCTAGTTTCTCCTTTGCACAGGCCTTCAGTCTGCCTATTCTCTACAACAACTTATAGTTTTAATATTTATTTTCCCTTCCTCTAGTTGGCATTCAAACATGGCCTTTGAAAATGATTTAATAACCCCTTATTAGACAATGAACAACAATTTAACCCTTTGGAGAGCTGCTTTTGTAGCAACAACCATTTGATCCCTTTGGACAACAATTTAAACACATGATAGATTTTACAAAGATTTGTCCTTTCTCCCTTCGATCTTATTTGCTGGATTTGTTTTAGCATACCCACTTATAAGGATTTCTTATTTTGAATTAGCTTCCAAGGGGTGCTCTTGCTTTGATACCCAACACTGAAAAAATAATTGCATTAGATCTTGTGAGAATTGGATGGCACACACTTCAATAAGTGTGTCTATAAGAGGAAGTTAAGTTATTTTGATTAAGTGAAAATAGGTTTTGAAAGGACCTGAAACCTTGTACAAAGAGCATAGAAAGATAGAACATTGAAGGATCAAATAACAATCGTGAAACACCACCGAACACACTAGAGGAACTAACTGTAGTTCCTAACAAAAAGGCCAAAAACCAGCCCAGCTAAACACAAAAGGATCATCAAGATTTACATTTTGGTCCATCCTTATGAGAACGTAAAGACATATCAAATGAAGGTTTGGAGGATTTGACTTTTTTTCCTTTAACTGATGTCCATCCATCCTCCACCTTCTCAACAGCCTTCTGCCAATCCAAAGATAAACTTGAAGAGCCCACTAAATGGTAGGAAACATCAACAATCACAGAAGGGACAGGGGTAGCACCATTGCCAACCCCCAAAACCCTCCCAGATGAAACATGAGCATCAAAACCCACAACAACAGGAGATAAGACAGCAGAGCCAAAGACAACCTCATTGTTCTGGACAGAGGCAACAACAACAGAAGGGGCAACATTAACGTTCTGAACCAAAGCCGCCTTTGAGATAGCATCTGTAGTATCAAGGACAACATCAGTAGAATCAACCAATGTATGATTAGTCTGAGGAGAGCAAGCAACCATGCCCCCAACCTTGGAAGCTTTTCGAATAGTATAAAGATGGTTAGAAACCCCCAACCACCAAGAAGGTCATTTCTTCAATCTAACCTTATCAGACAAGCACCGCATAGCAAGATGGCCAGTCTTGTGACATTTCCTACATCTAAATGGAATACCCTCATAATAAAGATTATGGGTCCAAGATCCTTTTGAAGAAGCCAAAGTAATCTTCTCAAGGAGACCCTTAGAAATATCAACCTCCACAAGAATACGAGCATACGTCATCTTAAAAACATCAGAAGAGTCTGAATCAACCATCTGGAAATCCCCAATGGCCTCCCCCACGGACTCCAAGATTGAATTCAGCCAAAGATGAAGGGGAAGATTCAGTAATCTTACCCATAAGAGAATCTTATTAAAAGATTCAGAAAGAGGATCAAACCCCTGATACCAGGGTTTGGCCATCAGGGGGAACCGCTCCTCCCAAGAAAAATAATTGTTACACAAAATAGTATTCCTATCTACAACATTTTCAAATTTCACAATAAAGAAACCCCTTGCCATAGGGTAAATCTGAACTATATCAGTTATGATGGGCTCCCAATGTTTGGATATCCAAGCATGTAAGTTAGGAAGAGAGGGCCAGAAACCCCTAAAATGAAAAATAGCAGCAGTAGTAGAGAAATCCTCCACAGTTTTGAAGATCTCATCCATAGTATCTGAATCAAGATTAACTACGATGGGGGAACTTACCAAAATATGCAGCACTGAAGGACGGGATCCCTCTCTCCCAGAAGAGGCAAGACCATAGATACCTACTTCAAAAGCAGCCACATGCACATATGAGATTGTTGAGCTTCCCTTAGCCACCATAGACCCTGAGAGAGTCATCTGGGAAGACCCTAGCAAAGACAACCTAGCACCAGACGCAGCAACAACAGGAGACTGTCCAAGAACAACACCCGTAGGCCAAACACCTCCAGACGCAACAGTAGGAGAAGGCCCTGAGAGAGTTGTCTGGGAGGACCCTGGCAACGATGACGCAACACCAGCAGGAGACTGCCCAGGAACAACACCTGCAGGCCAAACGCCCCCAGACGCAGCAGCAGGAGAATGGGCGGGAACTACATTTTGAATAGGTAGCACGAAGCATAGAGCAGGAACGGAATGCGACATTTTTAGAGGAAGTTAAGTTGTTTGTAACTTACATTGCAAGATTTTTTTTTGCATAACTGGTATGGTGTTATGACATCATTAACATGAGTAATAAATGCTTGTGGACAAAGTGTTGTCTTAAATTGTGTTATATCTCATAATCCAAGCACATCCATTGGGTATACTTTTACAAGGAAAAATGTACAATGCTTTTAAAAGCCAAAAGATTACTTTGGTTATATTATTGGATAATCAAAAAATATTTTAGTGGGCCTTGTATATGTCTTCTTTGTAGGAGGGATGAGGAATAAGTAAACATATTTTTCTCCATGGCCCATTTGCTGAAATTTTTTGGAGGACACTTCTCAAAAAATTTAGGCTAATTTGGGTATTCCTAAATATAGTGAAATGTAGGAAGTGAAATTTTTCGATAGCCTTGACAAATTAGTAGTTGACAATGTTGAATCTCCCCTAATTGTTATACCTCATATGATCCCCTACTTCCCCTTTTGTCTATTATCTCCCATTGACCTTAGTTATCTCTTTTAAGGATGAAAGGAATGTTTTATGATTAATGACTTATAAGAAATATGACTTAATTTAGCATTCAATGGGAATCTATTACAAGCTTAGATCTAGGTGATTGCAAAAGCTTGTAAAAAGCCAAATGCTAACATCCATATGGTGTAGAATGCAAACATCAACTATAATCCAAGATTGAGGATGAAGTACGAGTAAAATTAGATTGCTTAATAAAGGAAATTACATACAACATACAGACTTTGGGAGAACTAGTTGGAAAGGAGATTTTCCCAAAGGAGTTGTAATGTCCCTTCTCAAATGATGGGCTAGAGGAAGTCAAACTCTAGTCTATCATATTCCCCAGACTAGAATAAATGGTTAATAAATAGAATAGGTGAATAATTAAATAAATGGCTAAAGTTTATATTGTTTATAACATCTTTAATTATTCACTTTTAACTTAAGCCCCTATTTTTCAGTCATTAACGTGGGACCATATTGGAAAAGGGGTCGACTTATATGCTCGAGTTATTGGCAAGGCATTTGAGAACAGAATTAGAAACTTCTAATTGAGTCGAGTTGTGGAAGGAAAGAAGCAGAAAATCTGCCTTTTGGAGTTGATGAAGTTTATATGTAGAATTGAATGAGAAGGAGAGGCATCTTTGAACATTCTGATTATTATTTCTTTCTCTTTGCAAGTTTTATTCCAAGATGCAACCCCTATGGAGGAATAGCTTCTGGACAAAATCTCAGGAAGTCAGTTTGAGTCATTTCAACAATTGCATGTCTAAAAATAATATCTAGCACAATTTGGAACAGGAAAGGTCAAATAATTAGAGGTAGGAATAATTATTTGGGTAGTTCACATGCTTCAAAGGTAGTTGTAGGAGATCTAGGTATCACTTGCACTGAGTTCAAGACTCCAGCCTCAAGACGGCACAAGTAATCCCTGATTTTGAAGGCACTGCTACCTAAGGAGTCATGGATATAGTAGCCATAGTCTATCACCAAAACTTTATGCATGCAATTGGTTTATAGTCATAGTAAAATTCTTGAAGTTTCCATGTTTATAAGATGATGTAAGCTGGTACGTCGTTATTCATATGTTATGAGCAAAAGTGGATAAAATAAGATTTGTTATTACTTTAATGGTAATAAAGTTATTGCAAGAAGTTCATATTTATGCATGACTTAGTTTGTTTGAAGATAAATTTTAGAAATTTTTGTTAGTTCAATTAGCCTGGATATTTCAGTGGTATTAGAGCACAGAGAACTTGCTAGCCTGTGTGGGTTTTAGTTGCATGTCACTTCTAATCAATTGCATGTCAGGATATATGGTTGCATGTCACTTCTAACCATTTGCATGTTATTTTGAATTGGTTCTATGCACTCTAAAGGATCAGGATCACATAGATATCTCACCAAGAATAGGGCAAAAAGAAAAGAATCCTTGGTTTGATAAAGGCAATATGGGAGAGCAAAGGAATGATGGGGTTAATGGTCAATTGATTCTTCAGGACATTATGGCATAGATGGCACAACATCAACAACAATGATGCAAATGTTTATGCAGCCACAACAACAATTTCATGTTTAGTTGCATGTCACTTCTAATCAATTGCATGTCAGGATATATGGTTGCATGTCACTTCTAACCATTTGCATATTACTTTGAATTGGTTCTATGCACTCTAGAGGATCAGGATCACATAGATATCTCACCAAGAGTAGGGCAAAAAGAAAAGAATCCTTGGTTTGATTAAGGCAATATGGGAGAGCAAAGGAATGATGGGGTTAATGGTCAATCGATTCTTCAGGACATTATGGCATAGATGGCACAACATCAACAACAATGATGCAAATGTTTATGCAGCCACAACAACAATTTCTGAATGCAATTTAAGGGTTCAATAACCGCATGCACAAGATTGTGATGGAGATAGAAGCAATATTGGGAATGAAAATCATGTTAGAACAGCCTCTAACATTGTTAGGATAGAAGACACCAGATCTAATCAGCCTCTTAGACTAATGTTCTTACCAAGATCAGTTGAAGAAGTGGTTCCGGAAGCTCAGGAAGAAACTCACATTATTGATGATGTTATGGCAGCACATGATGAGTATAGAATGCTTCCTGTTGATGTCAAGCAACTAATAAACTTAAATCAATTCATGAACCAGCAAAGAGATAAAGTTGAATTCCAACTGGAGAGATAGGAAAGGAGACCTAAAGGGCCAAGTAGGTTGGGCCCTTAGCCTCAAGAATCCAAAGATGCTTTAAATAAGATCCCTTTTCCCACATTTGATGGAAGTGGGAAGGTTAGTGTCAGGTCTTGGGTACACAAACTTGACACATTCCTATCACTTAACCCTATGGAGGAAGACAAGGCCATACAATTTGCTACAATGCATCTGGGGGGTGTGGCCAATGATTGGTGGCACCACGAATTAGTGTCACAGGGCGATGGTATGATACATTCATATGATGAGTTTATGAATAGATTCATTACACATTTTGATAGGAAGGACATTGAAGTTTATTACAAGGATTTGACACAGCTAAAGCAAGTGGGACCCTTGGAGACTTAAATTAATGAATTTCAGACGATTTCAGTCATGGTCCCTGACATGCTACAAAGGCAAGTCATAATACTATTTGTAAAAGGTTAGAGTGATAAACTGAAAGTATTGGTCAAGCCTCACAAGCCTACTACATTAGATGATACTATTGGGTTAGCCATGGACTTAGAAGTCGCACCTTCTCAACCACACAAGAAGAACTTCAAAAATAAAAAATCAGACAATGAATCAGATGTGAAGACTCCTAATCAACCCAAGATCACATCTCCTAAATTAGAAAAAGAGTCAAGAAATGAGTTAAGAAGAAGGAATCTTTGTTTTCATTGCAAAGAACCTTAAGAACCAGGACATAGGTGTCTTGGTAAGGGTAATGTATATCTTATTGAGGTGAATTTTGATGTGGACAATGATGAGGATAGTGAGCATGATGACAAGGTGCAAGGTACCCTTGCATCCCTATCTGATGGTTCCAGAAATCATCTTTTTATACTTAAAGGGATTGTCAAAGGACGAGGAGTTACATGTATGGTGGACAACAGTGCTACACATAACTTTATTGATGAGGACTTTGTAGTCAAGGAAGGAATACAAGTGGAGGACTTTCTCGGATTTAGCATTATGTTGGTAGATGGATCCAAAATCAATTGCATAAGGAAAATATCAAGGTTGGGCATAGAATTAGATGATTATACATTTGATGTTGAGTACTATGTGGTTGGTATTGGTGGAACTGAAGTAGTATTGGGAGTACCATGGTTGAAGTCCCTTGAAAGACACATCCAAGATTTCATCAACATGGAATTTGAGTTTTCTCATGGAGGTAAACAAATTTTATTGAAGACTACCAAAAATGATAACCCAAAAGTTGTGGCAGCCAAGTGTATGCAAGCTCACCTTGATGATGAAAATACCATTGGGAGACATGGGGATAAATCAAATCATCCCAAGTATGACAACAATAACATACCTCCTTATACTCATGATACGACAACTTTGGCACATGATGCTATGTCATGCTTAGCAAGGGGATTTAATAGAGGTATACATTCTGACAATTCATTAGCAACCAAAGAATTGTGCCTTCATTTGATATTTGAGTTTTGGGATACTCTTGTGGGATCATGTATGGTTGTTGTTCTTAATGGAGAAGGGTCGGTAAATGTTGTTATTGGCTTGTAGTTGGGTAATGATACTTGCGATGATGGTTTGTTTTTATGGATATCAAATGTTTGGCTAAATTTGGGTGACTTGATGAGCTACTACTTCTTCACCCTATATGACAAGTTTCAAATTGCAGAGTGGGAGTCGAGTATTGATTTGTTGGATACATTGTCACGCTTGCACCTATTGAGTTGCTTCACAATTTGTGGTGTTTAGACAAGTATATTAGAGTGAAGCAGCGAATAATTTTGCGACTATTGGATAACCAACAATTTCAGGAAGGGAGGATTGTAATGTCCCTTCTCAAATGACAGGCTACAAGAAGTCAGATTCTAGTCTAGCATATTCCCCAGGCTAGAATAAATGATTAGTAAAGGGAATAGGTAAATAATTAAATAAATGGCTAAAGTTTGTATTGTTTATAACATCTTTAATTATTCACTTTTAACTTAAGCCCCTATTTTTCAGTCATTAACGTGGGGCCATATTGGAAAAGGGGTCAACTTATCTACTTGAGTTATTGGCAAGGCAGTTGATAAAAAAATTAGAAACTTCTAATTGAGTTGAGTTGTGGAAGGAAAGAAGCACAAAATCTACCTTTTGGAGCCGATGAAGTTTATATGTAGAATTGAATGAGAAGGAGAGGCATCTTCAAACATTCTGATTATTATTTCTCTCTCTGGATTTTTTCTACCAGGATGCAACCCTTATGGAGGAATAGCTTTTGGATGAAGCCCCATAAGTCTATTTGAGTTATTTAAGCAATCGCAGGTCTAAAAAAATATCCAACATTGTCTGTGGCAGGAAAGGTCAAATAATTAGAGACAATAATAATTATTTGGGCGATTCCTAGGCTTCAAAGGCAAATGTAGGAGATCCAAGTATCATGTGAGATGAGTTCAAGACGATAGAAGTAGTCCCTGATTTTGAAGACACCGCTAGCCAAGGAGCTGTGGATATAGTAGGCTTAGTCTATCGCCAAAACTCTATGCATGCAACTGGTCTACAGTCGCAATAAAATTCTTAAAGTTTCCCTATTTATAAGAAGATGTAAGCTGGTTTGTTGTTATTCATATGTTATAAGCATAAGTTGATAACCTCAATAAGATTTGTTAATACTTTAATGGTAATCAAGTTATTGCAAGAAGTTCATATTTATATGTATGACTTAGTTTGTTTGAAGATAAATTCTAGAAAATTTTGTGAGTTCAATTAGCCAAGATATTTCAGTTGAACTAGTCACAAGTGAACAAGAGGGAGAAAGTGAGCCAAAATTAATGTGTAAGTGCCCATTATTGCCAAATCTACCTAGGTAGCTTAAACTAATCACCTAAGTAAAAGAAAAAGATACAATTAGATAATGATACCAACAATAATCATTAGTTGTCAATCAGTGGTGACATACTCATTTCAATTATGAGTTGCACAAGAATGCGTAACTTGGGTATCAAATTTATTACTAGACAATAAAATCTTTCTTTCTCTACTATTCACTTCGCAATTTTGCATGGTAATTGTTGGAAATATAAAGAAAATCAAAGGTTGCCACCTAGATAATGCTTTTTCCCCTCTTTTCCTTTTTGAATTCCCTACATGGTTGTCTTCTTAGTCTGTCATGTGAAAGGGTTGTACTTACATTGACATGCAGATTCTGTTGCATATTATTCTTGTGATCATTGGTATAAGGAATCATACTTTCATTCTGGCAATGGCCTATTGGGTCTAAACAAAAAAAAATTGTCTAACATTGAAAGACCGTGTGTTATTAGAAGTTTGAAAGAAGTTTTTGGATGCCATTAGTTGTCAGTCTTTGCTTTCCTTCTTCCCAAATTTTTTAAAAAGAAAAAAAACAACAAAAAGATGATAGAGAAGAAATTAGAGGGAAAGAATATTTGTCAAATTTACAGTGGTGAGTGAAATTTTGGGATATTTAAAGTTATTGTGGGATCCTCAAGGAGCAAAAGGAAAATGAAATTGGGGTATTTAGAGTTATTGTAGGATCCTCTACGAGCAAAAGGAAAATGAAGTTTTGGATTGCGAGGAACCCTTTCTATCTCTTGTTGCACTTAGAGAAGACGGTTATAGTCGGGGGAGCAAAAGCTAGGGAGAAAGGATAAGTAACACCAAAACTCTAATGGCATTTTTTTTTGTATATCTCCACAAGTTACTGTTAGAGTTGCAGAATTGCATCAAGTTGGAGCACAAATTGGATGTAAAAGATATAACTTTCAATAGGCCAAAAAATAGAGTTCCTTTAAAAAAATTATGCCCTTTGGAAGACTTCTCTTCAAAATCTTCAAAGAAAATGAAATGATAACAATTTTCAAAATTTGTTAGCCAATAGGCTATTGTAATGGAAGAACTCCACCGGAAAACATCAGCATCTCATATGGAAATTTTTTCCCGATCACACGTTTGACGCTTGGAAAAGGGGGCGATGCTGGAAAAAGTGGTAGCCATTTTGGGAGTGAGATTGAAAACCATCCTTAAGTAGCAGTCTAGGTTAACCGAGTAGTTTCATCAATTGTAGAGAAAGAAAGCAACTTGGTGGTTTCGCATCCACTCTATGTTCGAGAGCTTCTAGATCGAGATTTGGCAGTAGCAAGGGTGGGTGGGAGATTTGTTCAATCTATCTGAAGAGTTTTTTCATATACATTTCAAAAAAATCATGCCCATGCGGATTTACAATTCCTTATTTGGCTTCTTATTCTTGGTGGAGGCTAAATTTTATATTCAATCTTGGAATTAAAGTTCAATCCCATTTTTAGGCTCTTGAGCAAAATTAATAGGAGAAATTGTTACAAGTAGTGGTTGTTGTTGCACGAAAAGATCAACCTGTTAATGCCCGATACAACCACTAGACTTGTAGAAGACATAGGAGGCTATTAAACCATGTCAGGAATCCCGAGAGGAGCGCTGACCATTTTTCCAACAATCTCCCCCTTAGCGCTATCCGAGGGGATTCGAACCTATGACCAAGCTTAGATACCCCTTGTTAAAAGCAGTGGTTGTCATTGCACCAAAAGATCAAACTACTAATGTCCGATACAACCACTAGACTTATAGAAGACACATGAGGCTGTTAAACCATGTCACGAATCCCGAAAGGAGCGCTAACCATTTTTCCAACAGAAATCTTTCAACTTCCATTTCAAAGAAGAAGATTGCTTGGCACTAAATTTCATCTTAGCCTCTCTAAACTATCTAAAATGGCTTTTTTGAAAGTTTTGAAATCTGCTTGCTCTAACCGCCCGCAAATTATAACGCTTGGAAAGTACAACCTACATAGCAAACTTGAGAACACTTTTCACTATTTCTTTGCCACGTTTGAGTCTTTGGAAGGTAATTTTTTTGTGGAGCGCAAAATGGTGAAGAAGCTCTTGCTTACACAAACTATGACAAAAATTGCCTAGTCTGTGCGAAAATGGGAGCTTTGGTACAAGGTGTTAAGGTTTTAGGATCATTGCAAATGTAATAGCACTATCTCATTGTATGTGTTTTCCAAATACAACAATCTCTTGCATTTATATTGAGAATGAGCCAAGAAGAGACATGTCCCTTCATGGGACATGTCTATTCATTATTTTGTAATTAATATAATGACAATTATGATTATATATGTGTGTGTGTGTGTGTGTGTGTGTGTGTCTTGAGTATTATATTAATTTATCTAATATATACATAATAATAATAATAATTTTATCAATTTAACTATTTAGTTATTATGAGAATAATTATAATCTAACTTTATATATACATATATATCAATGTATATAGTAATATCAATTATTATATATATATTGATATATATGAATATATATATTAAATCATTTCTCATAATAATCATATTGTCAATATTATTTATCTGACCAATGCTACAAATATCAACACTCCCTCTTAGCTAGGGAGGATAAATCAATCCAATGTCAACACTTATGACACTTGGTAACATCAATCATATGATGTAAGCAATAAAGGCATCATCCTCAAGAGGTAGTCAATAAAAACATAGTCTCAATATGTGGATTGCCTCCATCGGTGATTCTATCCACAAGTTCTTAGGTGGATTGCCTCCATCCGCATTTCTATCCACAAGTGTCAAGTGGATTGCCTCCATCGGTGATTCGATCCACAAGCTCTCGTGCGGATTGCCTCCATCGGCGATTCGATCCACAAACTCACAAGCTTTGGTGTGGATTGCCTCCATTGGTGATTCTATCCACAAGCTCTCGTGTGAATTGCCTCCATTGGTGATTTTATTCACAAACTCATGAGCTTTGGTGTGGATTGTCTCCATTGGCGATTCTATCCACAAGCTCTCGTGTGAATTGCCTCCATCGACGATTCTATTCACAAACTCACGAGCTTTGGTGTGGATTGCCTCCATCGGCGATTCTATCCACAAGCTCTCGTGTGAATTGCCTCCATCAGCGATTCTATTCACAAACTCACGAGCTTTGGTGTGGATTGCCTCCATCGGCGATTCTATTCACAAACTCACGAGCTTTGGTGTGGATTGCCTCCATCGGCGATTCTATCCACAAGCTCTCGTGTGAATTGCCTCCATCGGCGATTCTATTCACAAACTCACGAGCTTTGGTGTGGATTGCCTCCATCGGTGATTCTATCCACAAGCTCTCATGTGAATTGCCTCTATCGGCGATTCTATTCACAAAATCATGAGCTTTGGTCTGGATTGCCTCCATCGGCGATTCTATCCACAAGCTCTCGTGTGAATTGTCTCCATCAACGATTCTATTCACAAACTCACGAGCTTTGGTGTGGATTGCCTCCATCGGCAATTCTATCCACAATTAAGATCACAAAAATATCTATCACAATAGAAAGTTATTGCAAGATCATCACCTTCCAATAACTTTAACATATACAAGTGATAATCATTTGGAAGTCGTCACTTCCTCATGATTTACACAGGGGGCAGGCCCATTAAAAACATTCATGATTCATTAGTATAATAATCAATTATATCAAGATTACCTCAGAAGTGTTTCACCTTCAATAGTGAACTCCCTCTCAATCAACATGATCAAGATTGTCACAAGTTGACTAAACCATCTGCTCCCTCTGAAGCTCAAGTTTATCAACTTCTTGACCTCTTTTGAAATGTCAGACTCTCTTTGCGTCTATTCTCAATCATCAATTCATTTACAAGCATCAAGTTATTTCTCCCTTGAATGTAATTATCTTGTGCTTCTGTCCTGAAGGTATGTCAGAGAGAGATTACAAATAGCTCACTAAACTATCTCGATCGAAAATACCAATGATAGAAGCATACAATATTTTACTAACCAATAGTATAGCATGAATTACAAACTCAAAAATTATATGCATTAATAAAACATGAAATGCTTATCTTTTATAAATTTCAAGTATTTCATTCTATAAGGTGAGCCCATATAGAAAATATCATGCAAATTCAAAAATGATGTCGCCCCTTCTTGAGCATTACCATAATTCTTCACATGACTTATCATGAATATCCAAAGGTTCTATACACTATGACCACCTTCAATATGATCGGATATCCCTTCAAGCGGTTAGGCTTTTAAAGAAGGAACCTCACTCTTTTACAGATTTTTCATAGACCCGTACATAGTCGGTCATAACTTTTGAACCTGACATTTTCTCTTCAATCGCTCTAATGAGATTCTTGTAAATTTGTTTATCACCAACATATCTAAAATTTAGCAAAATCCAATGGTGCATTTGTGAGATATGGTCCTTGTACCGAGACTATATTTTCTGAGACAGACACACATTCACCATCAATAAACTACTCTCTTACATTTGCAACTTGGCTCTGATACCATGTTAAGGTTTTAGGATCATTGCAAATGTAATAGCACTATCTCATTGTATGTGTTTTCCAAATGCAACAATCTCTTGAGTATTATATTAATTTATCTAATATTACATAATAATTATTATTATTATTTTATCAATTTAACTATTTAGTTATTATGAGAATAATTATAATCTAACTTTATATATACATATATCTAATATTATTATTTTATCAATTTGACTAATTAGTTATTATGAGAATAATTATAATCTAACTTTATATACTTTATATGTACATATATATAACTTGTTGGTTATCGCGATGATTTCAAACGCAACTCCAGTCGTGCCTCGGGTGCATTTGAACGCAGTTCCTGCCACGCTTAGGGTTCCTGTTGCGGCTGTTGTTGTTGTTGTAACCGCCCCTACGCGTGTTCTTTCCTTGGCTAATCTAGGAAGGGCAGCGTTGAGATCCGCTCCCGTTGCTCCTTCAAACGCGGTCGATGTTTCTGTTGTCGCTGCCTCTTCCAATGGCCCTTCCTTGGATGCTCCAGGTCCTGTGGGGGGTGTGGATGGGTCCTTGCAGCCTGATGGTAAGGTTCCCCTACTCTCCTCTCAGCTGTCGCCTTCTGATCTAAGTAAGGTTGCCCCTCTCTGAGTTTCAAACCCTCTTATCATCCCTCTGGATGATGAGGTTGTAAAAGATATTGTTGCTGCGTCTTCTGTCTTCGAGGGTCATGGTCTGATCTACAAGTTCAAGGGCTTTTGGCCAAGCCTCCCGGATCTACATGCTTGGATCACTCACCTATGGGAACCCATTATCTCAGGAACAGTTCACATTTTTTCTCTCACGAGGGGATTCTTCATTGCCAAGTTTGAGAATCCAGCTGATAGAAAGTTGATTCTTTGTGATCACTTCTTTAGCTAGGACACTCGTTTCATGCTCATGATGAAGCCTTGGCACCTAGATTTTGATGCTTCCACAGAGACTTTCTCCAAGGTGCCTACCTGGGTGCGGTTCCCCAACCTCCCTCTTCACTTTTGGGTTGATTCTCGTTTTGAGGCTGTGTGGGAGGCTCTTGGGGATTTTCTGTTGGCTGATGAGGAATCAGATGATATTCGTCACTCCACATATGCTAGGATTTTGGTTGATTTGGATTCTTCCAAGGGTCTCTTGGAAAAAATAAAGCTACAACATCCTAAAGCATCCTGGATTCAATACCTGGATTATGAAGGCCTCCCCTTCAAATGCAGGAGTTGCTTCAAAACTGGTCACTTAGCTAGTCAGTGCGATTTGGAAAAAGTTAAAAAAACATGCTTCTTGGTGGAAGGGAGCCTCCTCCCATCACTACACTGTTGCAAAGGCCTCGACCTCTCGAAGCTTTTCACAAGTTGTTTCATCTCCTCCAGAGGCTGCTGAGGCCCCTGTATCCCCGGTTTCAGCTGTTGGCTCTCCCCCAGGTGATGTCCCTGGGGTTTCTGCTGTTAGGGCCTCTGTTGGAGGTGAGGTGTCTATTGCTTTGCTGGTTCATGCTGGAACAGATGCTACAGATTTATCTCTTGATTCAGCTTCTTGGGATTCTGGCGGCCCTATTTCGGGACAACTTCTTGTTTCCCCGCTTTTAGGTGCCTCGATCCTTGATTCGTCTTCTTGGCAGGATTTGGCTAAGAAAGCGGAAGATGGGTGGACTTTTGTTAAAGGAAAAAAAAGATCTAAACTTCAACCCTCTTTCGATATGTCCCTGCCTGTGCCAAAACAGGATTTTTCGACCAGGGTATGGATATCCATCAAAGTATAACGGAGGGGGACTTTTCTTAGATATTATTGTTGGAAATGCTCTGATAGATATACATGCAAAGTGTGGAAGCATGCATAAGGCAAGTGAGTGTTCGACAAAATGCCACAAAGAGATGTCATCTCATAGACTACAATGATTGCATGATATGGACAAAATGGGCGTACAAAAAAGGCTTTAGAAACTTCCAAGCAAATGTAATTAGCAGGTGTAAAGCCAAATTCTACAACATTTGCCAAGATGTTCCCAGCCTATGCCAAAATAAGGACTTTGGAACAAGGTATGGACATCCAGGACAGCATTGCAAAAGGACGATTTTAGTTGCAACTGCCTTGGTGCACATGTATGGAAAGTGTGGGTTCTTATTCTTTGCATTTTTTATCCTTGGGAAAACAAAATTGTTAAATCAAAATAAAATAGGTTGTAAAACTCAAGCAGGTCGAATAAATTTATTTATACGAATATGAATTTATAAGCAATTTTAATTATAGTCAATAAAGCGGTTGTTGAAAACAATATAGGACACTCTCTCTTTTGTTAAACAACAGAAGAGGAGGAGGAGGACAATACGCTTGGTTTTCCCTCCCTTCAATCTCCTAGTACATTAAACAAGGGATATCTCGCTATCGGCGTAACCATTGCACCTCTTCTAGGTGCAAGTGCTAGTTAAAACAGTATTTTGAAATAAGAGCCCCAGGGGTTGTCTAATGAACTATTGTTAGGTGTGTTGATCTTTGATGTTTGGATGCTAACAACCTCATGTATTAAAATTGTTTCCAACTAATAACAAGGTGTTACGTGCAAGACCCAGTTTTGATAAATTTTCAGCAAATCATAGATGCCATGCGTTAGCTGACTGTAGAGTCCCAAGAGTCCAAGTGGTAAAGGGGGTTTAAGGGAAATCAAATTTTAGTTCCCCCCTAGGCTTGAGTACCTCAGCACTTGTAGGAAATTCAGCTTGCCTAGCCAGTGCTACACCTTAAAGGTTCTGCCAACGTTTTAACTAGGGCAGATTCCCTTAGTAAGTTGTGTTCACTGGACCTGATTTTGGCCCTTGCAAGTTGCTGCCTTTGTGCTCCATAGTCCACCTTATGAAATCCTTACAAATTTGGAAAAGTGTATAATGAAATCCTTTGAAATTTTTAAGGACTTCCCCAAATATAAAAAAAGGTTTTACAAAACTACCCCAATAAAAAACATATCATTGTTTTGATTAAAAGGCTCTTATCTTTATTTACTTACAAACCATGAAGTTAAGAGCCCCACTTGAACTACAACCATCTTTTAAATTGATCTCTCTTTAGCAGGAACAAATCCGAAAAAAATATTCCTCTAGCTCTTGATTTTGCTAATAGTCTTTGAACCCTAGAAGGGTGATTCTATTATACATTTTGGCTTCACAATATGCACCTACATCTCTCAGAGCATTGGAGGTCAAATCCCTCAACTTTGCACTAGTTGGGAAAGGCTTCTTTTGGTCAATAAGATCTATTTATTCCTTCCCAAAACTATTGGGATAATATGCAACGAATGATCTACTCTATTGGAATTCCATGGTAAGCATACACATCAATTGTATGAAAATTGTACCAAATTTCATATTAGCACATAACTACACAATGAATTATTTGGCCATATCTATATCTTAATACAATATGAGTGCCTTCCTTGAGTGGCAATTTTAAAATGGCCTCTCATTAAATTTCATAATAGCACAAAAACCGACAATGAATGGTAGGGCAATATCCCATGTATTAATGCAATACAAGTGCCTTAATTTTGAGTGCCAGTTTTAAGATGTTCTTGTGTTATATACTAAGGTAGGTTTCCGTGAACATATCGCACTATAAGTAGGCCCTCTAATTATGTGTACGAAGGCATAGAAATTTTGTACTTGAGTGGTACTACTGTAATATATCCAAGGAAGTAATGATAATGTCTGATGAGGACAAGAAATCTAAGTGTACCATCAAGGAACCTGACTAGACAAGGTTACAATATGGTGAAAAATATGAACTGACAGTAATATTTTATAATCTGTTGGACAAGTTTTCATTATACTTGGAGTCTTGGATATTAATATCAACATTAAATTATCCAGGGTAATTGTTCAAGTTTTTAACACTTGCTTGCACTAAATCAAAGGAAAATACATCTCAACAAGAGGGAACCTAACATAAAGCTTATAAGATTATCTTTTATTTTCTCAATAAAATACGTTTAGTGATTTCCTCCTGACACGAGTGGAATTATGGGAGGCAGCTGCATCTGGAATGCTGATCAAGATCCTATTCATGGCATGCCATCTTTCGTCTGACTTGTTCACAAACTATTTGAACACAATTATTACTAGAGGTTCCTAGGGTTTATTATTTCATAGCTATTTCAAGATATATATTGGATGTGTATACTCATTTCAAAAATATTTTGTAATGAGTTGGATGCTTTATCTTTAAGCAAAGGAAGATTTAAAAAAAATTGACCTCTCTCTGTTCACGCTACTGCCCATCTTCATTCCTACACTTAGCTTCGCTGTTGAGGTTTAGCTAGGCTGCCAAATATCCTTGCCATGATGCCAAATTTATGAATGAATGGGCACGAAATGACATTGTCTTACTCTCACGTTAATTTATTTGTTGATTGTTGATTCATGCATGATTTCTGGTGAAGGCAAAAGTATAATAATGTATTTGATTGTAAGACATACTGGAATCTGGTGAATGGTATCGAGTCAAATTGGTAAAACACCATGTTTTTCCCTTGGGTATAAAATCTGGAACTTGGAGATTACAGCAAATATCAAATGGGATGTTGAAATACAACTACTAGTGTTTAGCGTTAGGGAAAATGTATATTGAATATTAGAGTTTCTTTCTGGAGGAATATCTTTACAAATGTTTGTTGAGTTTCTCTTGTCTAGTTTTTAACAGAGGTATCCCAAGGTTCAATGACCATGGATGCTAGGATGTAGCTATTCTTGGTTTAGAATTTCTCAAACTTGATGGTGAATATTTAAATCACGATTTTAAGTTTGTATTTGGAAACTAATTCCATGTAACTTCAGATTCTGGAGCATGCAGATGATGGCTGATTGTTTGCTCATCCAATGCACAGCATTAAACATATTTTAAATTTGATGATTAATTCTTGTAATTCTAACAAAATTGATTTCATCCAGCACAGGCAAGAGAACATACAGGAAAGATTGACAGCAATGTCAAGCAAAAGGCTGCATACCTTCAGCGCATAAAAGAGGTTAAACATCTTTTATGCCCCAATAATGTATCCGAATGCATTATTCTAATAGCGAAACATATATACTATTGTTTTTCTGTTGCATTCTTTTCTAATGAAGAGGATAGGAATTATACTCATGAGGTTGATTGTCACACATAAAGGATGTCACAGATCAAGTTCGAATTAAATTGAAGACTGCAGCAGCTAAACACTAGAATGGTAGGGCTGTAGAAGAATTATTCTTGACCAATCATTAGAGTACATAGTGTGAAATGATTAACTGTTTCCATGGTGACTTTTTAAAATCCTATATGGTAAATTTCACAAAATATGAAACTACAGTTCACATCATGCTCTATCATGTATTGCAATAAACTTTACCTAGGTCCTCTTCTCAGGCTGATTTATGGCAAGTCCATTTGCGTGCACGGCGTCATGCCCTGAAAAATGCACGCATGGTTCTAGAGCTATGTCTTGGCTACTTGATTTAAAAATTGAGCAGAAATATGTTCTTGTTAAGTTTTTTATTCCCAATCTCAACAGTCAAGGATGATTCGGCATGTAAGAGGTTAGTCCAATGGTTGTAGCAATGAAATTTTTGGATAAAATGCAGTTCAGATTATTCTCAGTAGCGCAAGATGAAATGCCCATTTAGACGATATATGATATATCTTAATCATGTGGTAAAGACGCAGCACATTTTTTGTTGTAGCTACAGCTTTATAGGGTAATGACTAACTGAAATTGAAAATAGAAGAGAGCTAATTTTTACAGTATGCTGTTGCTGAAGAATGTTTCAATGTAATAAAGACATCAATATTTGATAGGAGTGCACTTTTTTTATTAAAATGATTTGGTTAGTGTTTCTTGTTTTTTGTTGAGTAGCTCATAAAAATTTGGCAGTCCTGTCATTCTAATCTGTTGTTAGAGAATAAGTTTTAGCAGTAGTGAAAAGGATGTCAATATTAGTATGGATGGCATGAAATCATTAATGACCCGATTAAACAGTAATACTATCAAAATGTACGTTCCAAATGAAGTCGCACTGTGAAGATATTACTTTTATCTTATTCACATTACAGCATGATATGTGGGACAGAAAAGAAAGGGAGAATGCACAATGTATCACACTCTCATGATCCTTATTTTTCCAAGGCTGTCAGACACCCTTATCCACTGTTGAGAAATAACTTACATAAAACAGGTCAAAACCTTTTTTTTTCATTACAACTGTAACGGGGTATATAGGATGATAGTTGCTTATTTAGTTAAGGACTAAGTTACGGATTTGGGTTTGGGTGCACAGATACCACAATTTTGTTCTGGGTTGTCTATCCAAAGAACATTAAAAATCACAAGCATATACATATTTTAGCCTAAAAACAGAAATGAAGTTCAGATAACCACTTAAAATGCATATAATCTACATTAACAAAACAACCATAAAAATACTATGTCAACATTAATCTGTCGAAATTGGATGTCATGATAGATATTCACTGTTCAATAAAAAAATTAAAAATAATAAGACTGTCAATCATCATATTTCTCTTCATAAAGACCTATCATGCAAGCAAAATTAAATATAAATTAAGATACCATTCCAAAGACACATTTGAAACCACTATAACAAATTAAGCTATACTGAAAACTCTTAAAAAGCTTCATTCACTTATTTAATTATAAATTCTAATAAAAATCTTTTAAAAACCTATAACAACTTAATCGCTTCAAATGGTCTCCAAATGCAACATTGAACAACAGGGTGTCTGGTGAGCTGATTATAGGCGCACAGTAAGGGTTGGAAAATATGCTCATTGATGATGATTATGGTGTCTGCTCTGGATCTGCTGGCCTCATTCAGCTAGTTCAGCAAGTAGCCAAGCAAAAGTGATCATTTGTGATTTTGATAGGGAAGACGAGCAAAAGTAGCAGCACAGGCTTAGAAACACTACAGAATGACAAGGATGTCTAGTTTTCCAGCGCAATCATCACATTGTGGACTGCCAATAAAAGAAATCAAAACTCCTGTCTGATTGCTGCAGGTTCATTCTGATTTCATGTTTTACAGCCTGGATTTACCCAGGGTACATCCATGGACACACCCAGATAAATTCAGGCTGCAAAACACATTCCCTGCCCACGCCCACAAGATACTAAACTGCATACCCATATCTGGCACGAATTGGATGGTGATCTAAGGCTTGAGGTTAGCAAGCTGATTGGTGCAGGGCACCCTGGCAAAAGCATGAGAGGAGAGTCATTTAGACTCATGAATGGTTTAAAGACCTAGAGGTTAATGTAATGGGACCTGAGGTCCATTTTGTATTTGACATGTTTTGATGTAATAAAGCCTAAAAGTATAAAGGCAATGTAATAGAGGTAAATGGCATTGAAAGGTCAAAGTGTACCTAAGAGGGCTCATTAAGTGTTTATTTTGTTGATCCTAGTTAGCAAAAGGATCCTAAGGCCTATAGGATCTTGAATAAGTTTAAAATGGCCAATAGAGCCAATTAAATCTTGTAAAAGCACTAAAAGTGCTCAAAAGTTGTAGTTTGCCATGTTGGCAATTGAGGCCTAATAAGGCTTGTAGGGAGATTTAAGTAGTTTTTAGGAGTTTGGTAGGGTTATAAACCTTTATAAAGGTTAATGAAAATATTATGAAAGCCTAAATGATTGTAAGTTGTCAAAGTTGACACTTTAGTGTCAACTAGACAACATATCCTCATAAATTTCTAATTGTAACCAACTTGTAACAGTCATGTAACTGACTGTTACAGTTGGATAGAGGATATCTAACCTTGTAAAGCTTTATAGATGAGATATAGGCATGATTAGAGCATATGTGGAGTTGGTGATGGGAGACAAAGCACTGTAGAAGTTTTAAATCAATAAAACTAAAACATTTTTCTCTGCAATTCCTTCTCTGTCCAGTGGAACAGTCAAGGAGCACTGAGTTCCTATGTTAGATTAAAACGTGTTTTGGGTTGTTTCTTAATGTAATATCATTGTATTTATTGTGGCTTACCTTTCCATGCATTCTTTTTACCATTACATTGAGTCTTGAACCAGACTAGAGGACTGGTGTTCCCAGGACAGCGACTGGTTAGGCACAGTCCAGAGTTTATTATTTTGGGAGTCTTCGCATTATGAATCTCTCCCACCCTCTGTATTTCCTGTGATTGGTGGGAGAGAATGTAAATGTAATGATATCATTGTATAATATCTATCTTATGCAGGAGATTCAAGTTTGAAGTTGAAAAGTCACAAAACGGTGTGGTTGCTGACAGTGAACAAGCCCGAATAGACACCAGTCATGTTGGAAGTTATTTGCTTCGTGATTGAAGGGATTTGGTGATGGATTTTTCTTTTATGGATCCATAATGATGCATTTGATCAGTTGGTGTGGTCTGGAGAAGGATTGAGTGTGAAAAGAAGGGTATGTGGTAGTTACAGACAAAGTTTTTGTCACAGAAAATTAGGTGCTGTTGTGGGGGTCATATCTTCCAAACCCACCGTTGGATTTGTCTAAGTTTTATATATGTTGTTAAAAATGAAGTTATTCAGATTTTAACCGGAGCGATTGAAAAGTTTTGCTCGGGTTTGAAAGATATAGACCTCTGAGTATAGGTCTCTCTAAGAGGACAGCAAGGAGGCAAATCTGTTGTGTTTAGTCAATAAGTTTATTTGTTGAGTCAAATGGTGAGTGTTGGGTAAAGGATTTGTTGTCCAGGTTTAGGGGGTTGATGTAACATGGTATATAGGCCATGAGAAGATGATTTTTGAAATTAAAATGAAGGTTAAAGTCTTGAGTGAAAATATGATGTTTGGGAAGCACTAGGTACACTTGGGGTAGCCTAGGAGATAAGTCCTTGAGGGGCTTGGAAGTAGAGGCTGTTACATATTGAAGGAGATTGTTGTCTGCTAAGATAAATGACGTCACCATCCACCACCTCTGCATCACTGATGACATAGGTTAAGGATATGCACAAGCTATGAAGGCAAACCTTAACATTTTCTGACATGCATCATGTATATAATATTTCGGATCTTGCTATATGTATTACAATAATTATAAATCTAAATAAATTAAGGATTCAAGTTTTGTGAACTTGAGTTTGGGTATGACTTTTGATTTTTTCCATTGAAATACATACTTCACTTAATAGTATCCCAGAAGTGTATTATATACGATGGGGGATTAAAGGAAAATAGTAACAAGAATGAAAGGAAATGCAGGGAAAACATTGTGGTAACTTTGAAAAAAAATTTGGTGAGGGAAAACATTGTGGTAATTTTTTTAAAAAAATTGGTGAAGCACATGCTTTAATATTTGTCACTGTTGATTGGACCATAAAATGGGAATGTGAAATGGCCATTTAAGCCATTCTATCAGCACTGAATGGAAATACCAGTAAATGTACCCCGCAACATGTTTTGCCGTATTTATAAATTCCAAACTCCATTAATTGCTATACCACACCCTCTAATTGTTAATGTTTGTAGCTTCAGTCGAATTATTCTAACTGATGAAATCAAATGCATAAGTGGCCTATCAGCCTTGAGCATTTGATCTCTATCCTATTTTGTATACTGCTCTAAATTAATTGCTATGATTATGGTTATCATAATGCTTGATTAATAATTAGTAAATTATATATATATATATATATAATCGAGTTTAATATAATAATTATTAATCATGCTATGTATCAATAATGAGTATCGATATTATATTAATCAAGTTGTGCATCGATAATGAGTATCGATATTATATTATTCATACTGTGTATCGATATGATATTAATCATGTTGTGTATCGATAACGAGTATCGATATTATACTACAGCAACATATCGATTTGTAAATCGATGGAGATTAGTTTACGTTGATCGGTCATTATCATGAGACATGTCTCCCATAGAGACATGTCTACACACACTTACATATATATATACCAAATTGGATATCTTGCAATGTACAGAAATCGATAAGTGCAAAGCAAGATACAGCAGTGACATAAAACATATTACCATAGATTCATATTAACTCATCATAGCTCAGCAGCTTCATAGTATCACTGTTCAATATTGATTCATAAGGAATTAATATTGTCATCATACAGATCATATTGATATCGATATAAAGATCATTGCAGATCGATATAAATTCATATTGAATTTATATTGATATATATATCCAAGTAATATTATTGTGATATTGTGATCAACATATCAAATAGAATATTGTTCATATCTGCATGTACATCTGCAGAACAGTGATTAAAATTAAAATTTCTATAACCTATAAATCTGATCAAAATTAACATGGTATCAAAGCTAGCTTAAGGAAGATCCGATCAGATTTATAAGGAGAGTCAAACTAACTACCATTAAATTCTCAAGAATTTCATATTCAGCAAAATGATGAATGGTGTTAGATTTGAGGACCGACTTAAAGGAGCTGCAAATTTTGTATCTTGGAAATTTAGAATCATACTTGCTCTAAGAGAACATGATTTGAACACATTTGTGGAGAAGGCAATACCTGTACCTGATGAAGACAATGACAAACTCCTATGGATGAAAAACAATAACAAAGCTATGAAGATGTTAGTGGATGCAGTGAACGATAACATAGTTCCAATCATCTCCAAATTAGATACAGCATATCTAATGTTCACAACCTTAGAGAACATGTATGAAATCAATAACACAAGCAGGGCTCTTGCTCTAAAACAACACTCCACCATGTCAAGATGAATAAGGGAGAAACTATCATGTCTTACTTTTTGAGGATAACAGAGTTACGAGATCAGCTATCCACCATTGACCACACAATTGATAGCAAGGAGTTAACAATGCTGGCTCTCAACAGACTCCCTACATCTTGGGAAGCATTCATTCAAGGGATAAGTGCTCGGTCTAAACTCTAAACTTCCTAAGTTTAATCGTTTAAAAACCAACTGCATTCAAGAAGAGTCAAGGCTGATCACTAGAGGGATTGTTCTAAACTCCAACAATGACGATATTCAAGTTCTAAATTCTCATTCTCGCAAGAAGGGTAAGAAAGGAAACTTCAAAAGGAAGAAGGGCAGAGACTCTAATGGAAAACGTTCACTCAAAAAGAGGAGGGACATGTCTAAAGTACAATGTTTTAGATGTGACAAGTATGGTCATCTTGCAATGAAGTGTCCAAACAGGCCTAAACCTCAAACCTCCATTGCTGAAGTTAGTAAGGCAAACTTGGATAAGGACTCTGAAAGACTTCTATTTTATTCAGCCCTTTCGAGTCAAGTGTCTACCAGTCTTAATACTTGGGTCATAGATAGTGGGGCATCTCATCACAAAACAGGATTCAGAGAACACCTGGATACCTTGGTGGAAAATTCAGATGAGGAAGTTACCATTGGAGATGATTCCAACTACCCTATGAAAGGAATCGGAACTTGCACTATTCAACTAAAATCAGGCATCTCTTCAACTGACAAGTGTATTATTTGTATTGGGTATCAGGCGTAATTTGGTTTCCATTTCAGCCCTTGAAGACAAAGGATACCGAATTATCTTCATGGGTGGTAAAGTTCTAGCATGGCCCAAGAATTCAAACATCAAGAAAGCTCACACCATACGAATTCGACATGGATGCTTATACAAGCTTTGGACTTCTCCTTCTCAAGCCTTAATTCATGAATCTTCAAATACATGTGACATTTGGCATAGAAGATTAGGGCATCTCCATTTTCGTGCTCTACCTTCAATAGAGAAAATGGTGACAGGAATACCTCAACTTAATCAAGAACATGAAGGAACTTGCAAAGGGTGTGCCTTGGGAAAGCACACAAAAGGCAGCTTTCATAGTAGTGAAAGTGGATCTAAAAATGTATTAGAACTTATTCATTCAGATTTATGTGGACCTATGACAGTAACCTCCTAAGGAGGATTTTTGTACTATGTTATGTTTATAGATGACTATTCTAGGAAAACATGGATATATTTTTTCAAATGTAAAGAGTCTGATGAAGTCCTTATGAGGTTTAAGGAATTCAAGGCTCTAATAGAAAATATGTCAAGTAAAAGAATCAAAATCTTGAGATCAGATAATGGGAGGGTATACATCCCTAATAACTTCAAAACCTTCTGTAATAATGTTGGAATTAAGAGGGAGTTTATTGTCCCTTAAAACCCTCAACAAAATGGGGTTGCAGAAAGGAAAAATATGACTATTGTAGAAGCAACCAATGCCATGATGCATGACCAACATCTTCGTACCTCTTTTTGGGCTGAAGCCTCTAGTACTGTTGTTTATATTCAAAATACATGTCCTTACTCCCTTTTGGGTAACAAACCCCGGAAGAAGCATTTATAGGGATAAAACCTGACATAGGCCATTTGGGAATCTTTGGTTGTCCTGTTTACATTCACATACCCAAAGAGATCTAAACTAGAACCCTCAGGGAAAAAGAGAATATTTGTTGGCTACAGTGAAATATCTAAAGCCTATAGGATTTATATCCGTGGACAAAAATTAATTGAGCTAAGTAGGGATGTAATCTTTGAAGATTTGCATTCAAAAGATCCAAAGACGTTAATGAAATAGATATTGAAGATCATGAGTCTCCTCAAAATATGGAAGAGGATCATGCTTCTAAGAATTGGAGGGAGACCCATGAACCTACGGAAGATGATAACCACAACGAACCTATGGATTCTGTTGATGGGCCTAGAGACACCCCTGTGAATCGGAAAAGACCTCTATGGGCAAGGAAAATGATTCAAGAGGATGAAAATTATGCAGCTCCAAAAGGAACCTTCGGGGAAAGCAAAAGACCTAATAGATATTCCAGCTATGTTGCACTTATGAGTGAAATCATCAAATCAGAACCTTCTAGTGTTGAGGAAGCTTTCAAACATCAAGTTTGAAAAGATACCATGACAGAGGAATATCAATCTATACTTAAGAATGATGTCTAGGACATTGTACCTAGACCAAAAGACAAATCAGTGGTTTCATCTAAATGGTTCTTCAAAATCAAACATGTTGCAGATGGGAGTATTGAAAAATATAAAGCAAGGTTTGCTGCTAGAGGCTTTTCTCAAAAGGAGGGAATTGATTATGAAGAAACATTTGCCCCATTTGCTCGATATACCTCCGTCAGGCTGTGATTGCTATTGCCGCATCAAAAGGATAGAAAATTCACCAAATGGATGTGAAGACTGCTTTTCTTAATGGCATAATAGAAGAGGAAGTGTACCTGGAGCAACCTAAAGGATTTGTCGTACATAGTAATGGTTCTCATGTTTACCAATTAAAGAAGGCTCTATATGGTCTTAAACAGGCTCCTCGAGCCTGGTATGAGAGAATAGATCATTGTCTTTCAGGATTGGGCTTCTCCAGGAATGATGCAAATCCTAATTTATACTTCAAGGTAAAAAACAATGACATGTTGATTCTCATTCTTTATGTTGATGAATTATTGATTACAGGAGAAGAACATCTCATTACTAAATGTAAACAAGACCTAGCATCAAAATTTGACATGAAGGATTTGGGTCTTCTACACTATTTTCTTGGTTTAGAAGTGTGGTAGCAGGCTAATGGTATTACTCTAAATCAAAAAAAATACACTATCTACATTCTAAAAAGGTTCGAAATGATGGATTCTAAACCTATCACTACTCCCATGGAGACAAACTTACATAAGTTAACAGAAGCGGCAGCAAACTCAAAATTAGCAGATTCCACTCTCTACCAACAAATGATTGAGTCCTTGATGTACTTGATCAACACTAAACCAGATATTTGTTATGTAGTAAATGCACTTAGTCAGTTCATGTGTGAGCCAAGACAGTTACATCTAGTTGCAGCAAAACACATTCGAAGATACCTGCGTGACACAATTGGATATGGTCTAAGATATAATAATGTAGATCTAAATTTGCATGGATATAATAACTCAGATTGGGTTGGAAGTATAGTTGATCGTAAAAGTACTTCAAGATGTTGCTTCAACTTAGGATCAGCCATGATCCCCTGGTTTAGTAGGAAGCAATCTTCAGTTGCACAAAGTTCTACAAAAGCCGAGTACATTGCAGCATATATGAGAGCTCGAGAAGTTGTATGGTTAAGGAAACTTCTTGTAGGATTGTTTGGACAATCCTTGAATCCCACTATCATTCACTGTGACAACTAGAGTTATATAAAGCTTTCAGTGAATCCTGTGTTCCATGACTAATCAAAGCACAGAGAAATTCCCTACCATTAAGTTAGAGACATGGTGGAGAGAAATGTTATCCAGTTGAGATATATTAGTACAGGTGAACAAATAGCAGACATTCTCACCAAGCCTCTATCCAAGAAAAAGGTGGAATACTTTAGAGGTAAGCTTGGTATGGTAGAAATGTAATTTTATCTAAGATTGAGTCTCAGCAATATTTATTTGTTGTACTAACATATTCTAAAGATGTTTAATGTGTAAACTCTTGTATTGTCATGTGTGTGACTCCATGACTTCATGGGCCCCTATGAACAGCATTGAGAGGTGACGATCTTTCAATGGTGAACACTTGTACTTCTGGTTGTTATTGTAAGGTGACGACTTTACAATAGTTAAACCATACTATCATGATGGATATCATGTGACTTGATATCCGTGGACATGTCATGATAGTTAATATCTCTTAAGTAATATTAATTGAGTGGTGGATATCATGAGAATTGACATCTATGGAGAGCCACAATGAGTTATATCACTAAGATATTCATGGTGGATATTATGTGACGTAATATCCGTGGATATGCCATGAACAGATATCCTTATGGTAGGTATCATGTGACTTGATCTCTGTGTACATACCATAATGGATATTGTGAGTATGGTGAATATCATGTGACTTGATATTCGTGGACATGCCATTACTCCTGATATCACCATGAGGTGATATCATTTATGGTGGATATCATGAGACCTAATATCCATGGATATGCCATAACTCTTGATATCACAATGAGGTGATATCTCTCTCACAATAAATGGATCTATTGTGTTTACAATAGGATAGTAATCATCCTCCCTAGCTAAGAGGGAGTGTTAATGTTTGTAGCTTCTGTTGGATTATTCTAACTGATGAAATCAAATGCATAAGTGGCCTATCGGCCTTGAGCATGTGATCTCTATCCTTTTCTGTATATTGTTGTAAATTAATTGCTATGATTATGGTTATCATAATGCATTATTAATAATTAGTAAATTAATAATCATGTGTGTGTGTGTGTATTTGATTATATATATATACATAATCAAGTTTAATATAATAATTATTAATCATGTTGTGTATTGATATTAAACTACAGCAACATATTGATTTGTAAATCGATGAAAATTAGTTTATGTTGATCGGTTATTATCATGAGACATGTCTCACGTAAAGACATGTCTCTATGGGAGACATGTCTCCACACACACACACACACAGAGAGAGAGAGAGAGAGAGAGAGAGAGAGAGAGAGAGAGACCAAATCGGATATCTTGCAATGTACAGAAATCGATAAGTGTAAAGCAAGATACAACAATGACATAAAACATATTACTGATATTAACTCATCATATCTCAGCAGCTTCATAGTATCACTGTTCAATAGTGATTCATAAGGAATTAATATTGTCATTATACAAATCATATTGAAATCAATATAAAGATCATTGCAAATCGATATAAATTCATATTGAATTTATATTGATATATATATCCAGGTAATATTATTGTGATATTGTGATCAACATATCAAATAGAATATTGTTCAAATATGCATATACTTCTGAAAAACAGTGATTAAAATTAAAATTCCTATAACCTATAAATCTGATCAAAATCAACACTATTCTTTGAATCTCCTTAATGAGGCATTCACTTATTAGTTAAGAATAGGGTATTAAATCATTTGAGTACTTAAGATATTTGTCATGAATATCATTGAATACCACATATCTTAGGTTGAAGAAAGATTCAATTACATCGATTACATATAAAGAGATGCAAATATATTAAGCTTTGTTGCCCTAAACTATATTGTCTCCTTTCTATTTGTCAAAGTAAATTATTTAGGTCTATTGTGCCTAACTTTACCCTAGTTTCTATTTTTTTGTGTGAGGGAGTGTTGAATGGGAAGAAAGTCAAGAGACTCCTAGGAATCCTTAAGAGGCAAGGGGCATCCAGAGATGACTCCTGCCATCTTGGGGAGGGCATTGTTGATGCGAGTTTTGTTCCACTTACACAACATGCAGAACTGAATATTCAATGCTTCGAGAAACACAAAATATCAAATCCTCTCTTGAACAAAGTCATCTCCCATGCTAAGCTTTGCAATGAAGATCATGGAATGACTCCAAGGTTCCTTACACCTGTGGATATCTAACTCGGTTGAAATGATATGATTTGTTGGTTAATCACTTAGGAGGGCTTACGTGTTTCATTCAAGGGTGTCAACTTACTTACACTGCTAAAGATTTGGCTTTGCAATATATGATAAAATATATCGGTGATTTATATCACTTCCAACTTTGCTCTTCAAACTTCTACTATCTAGACTACTTCTATTTCTAACTATAGATGGGAAACTAATGGATGGACTAGGACTCCTACCAAATGGAGGCTTGTCTGAGACTTCAACTCCACCTAGTGCAAAGCTTCAAAGGATCTCAAATGGTTTTCATATCAACACCTTCCCCTCAATCCAACTTGGAGTACAAATTAAGGATCTAGTGTCAATTGAACTTGAGCGCAACTACTAGATTACCACACAAGGCACCCTTGCATCTACAAGGAGCTAGTGGCCTAGTTTTATAGAATCCAATCAAACATCCACCAATATCACCACACAATCTATCTACTTCTACTCTTACTCTAACAGCTTTGAAATGAAATCCTATCTTAATTATGGAAGTAGAAACCATGCAATAACACCAAGTGTTCGAACTCAATCACCATGCAAAACACAACAATGATAAGAAGAACAATTCTGGCATTACTTAAGCAACAATTTTCTTCAATCTTCCAAAGCTTACAAATGAGAGCAAATGGCCTTATATAGAGGCTTCAAGTACAATGAGCGGCCAAGATTAAGAGGCAAAACTGGAAATCAAGGGCCAAGATTAAGAGGCAAAAGCCCTAATTAGGGTTTCCATAACCACCTACTACAAATATTTAATACCCACTCAATTACAATTAGGCACCACCACGTGGGCCAATAGAAAAATTACATTGCCTTCATGGGCCAATAAGAAAATTCAAATCCATAACAACCGGATAAGGATCAATGACATGTGGAAAACTAAGAAGAGGGCACATGTAGAAGAAACCACCATCTTATAAACCAATAGGAAAATTCAAAACAACTATGAACCAATGAAAAGACAGGGCACAAGGGCCCATGCCACTTGGCGCCACATGGGCCAACCAAAATGAGGCATTTATTAATCAACCAATCAGTAAACTTGAGATCCTATGGGCCTACGCCATGTCATCGCCTTGGGAATCGTGTGCCTCATCTTCATCCTCCCTCTCATGTTCAATGAATCTAGATGCGATCTCACTGATCATCTCCTTGGAACACTTGGCATACATCCAAGCCTATACTCATAATAGCTCACCTCTCCTGCATAAGTAGAACATGACTTCCTCCATTTAGCTGCATTATATAAAGTCATGAAGTTTTTAAGCTTAGCCGCTGCTTCCAATTGCCCAAACTCAAGTGAATTTCTGCCTCCAAAGCAAATTTCGTTTATCCTGTCTTGAAGGCCTTCCACAGTTAGCCTTTGAGTGCCATCCATCTTCTGGTGCAACATAGCTCCCACACAGCCAAGCATGTTCTTCATCTTCAAAGTGGTGTCTCTCGTAACTACACATCGAGGCTCAAGCTGCCTAAATGTATCGCATCTATGAGTCGCCGCCTGATGCCAAGCATTAAAATCAACCTCCTGCTCCTCTACTACTTGATCTTTTATCAATGTGTGCAATGGAACCTCCATAAGTACCAATAAATGGGATAGAACCTCCTCCATTCCAGACAAGTAATCTCCGCACTGTCTCAATATCTCCTCAACTCGCTCATGAAGGGAGAACACGGTATCGAACGTCCTGACGAACCTCTCGAGAAATATGCCCGCTTCTTTGCTTACCGATACCACCCATCTCCTAGCTTCCTGCCCCATTTGTCCAACCCCTTCCAATCCTTCCATAGATGCACTGGAACTAGGCCTGGGAGGAATGAAATTTGGATCAGCTTGTCGTATTGGGTTCATAATTTGCCGGAGACGCTCCTTCAAGCTTAAGACTTCAGCCTTGTACTTCTTCTTCTTGGCCACTTCCTTATGTATTCGTTCATCAAGAGGCTGGATAGTCCCATGTGCATCTTCAACTTCCTATTTCTTTGTTGCCTGTCCCAATTCATACTCTTCTATGTCATAGTCCTCTGGCTTGATCTCTCCTCTCACTCTGCCTGCCTTTGGGACTACTACTTGTGCAATGCGATGTCCTGAGGCATCTCTTGTGATTTGATAGAACCTCCTTGCTGGTGCCTTGCTCTTATCTTCTTCAACTCTTCTAATTAATTCCTCTACACTTTCCACAAGTTGATGATCTGTATCTAGTTTTGTCATTCTACTCCGTAGCCAAGCGAGTGTCATGACCAATCCAAGCTCATCCTCCACCCTTTCATCTTCTTGGTCTTGCGCTGGAGCCTCTTGATCAACTTTTTCTTCAACTTCTGATGGTTGACCCACATCATCTTGAGAGAATGACTCAACATTAACGATCTCATTTTCCTTCTTCTATTGTTCTACATCATGTGGAGGGGACGAGTCAACTTCATGTTCACCGTGATCCAGTGGGACATAACTTGAACTTTTACTTGTTGTCGACTCATTGGTTGCTTGGACCAGTGCCTTTTCAACTATCATCGGTTGTGGTGTTACACCCTCAATTGGTTGTCTCTGTTTCTTTTGTTGTGGGTGCTAACTCTTGACCTCTTTTCTTTTCTTATCATTTTCTTGTGGAAACTTATTACCACCTCTCTCACTATGCTGACTCTCGAAACCATTACTCCTTTCCGGAGGTGGCCCAGACGATTCATCTTCGGGCTCCACCACGTCCTTCATGAGCTCATAAGTTAGGGGCAACCTCAACGCATGAAGGCGGACCTCCTAGTCTTGTAACCATCCCATTGTGAAAGTTTTGACCGTCATCATAAGTGCATCCAATCCCTCTTCGCTTTTATTGTCCCAATCTATAGGCGGAATGCCTTCTTTCCTTGATTTCTCATAATATGGGTGGAGATACTGCATATCATCCTCAACCTAGTCCGGAATTTGCATCCACTTGGTTGCCCTAATTAGCTCAACTGACATCCTAGAAATGCCCGCCTCCTTATTTCAACATCATCACTGGCATTGGCCCAATGGTCTCAATATGTGCTATATGCCTGTATTGAGCTCCGTATGCCTTTCTGATCTGGCAAAGTGGATCGAAATGTGCTCTTCCAAGATACAATCCTAGAGAATAAAACTCAAGTTCACCTTCCGCTACCTTCGTTGCCTCAACAGTCGAACTCTCACTTTCGATGCTCAACGGAAACACAACTCCCAATTTACGCTTTTTTTTTTGGATCCTATCATATGCCAACAGCTGCCTCGCCACCTCCATTAACACTAGCTTATCTGTTGGAAACCAGGGAAGCTTCCTTGGGCACACTGTGCTCCCTAGGATTCTGATATAAGTGAACTTGGGGAATTGAATGAACCATGACCCATACATCTTCACCAGGTCTTCTGCTTCTTTTGACAATCTTCTAAGCGGATTTTTCTGCAACACCCTCACATTACGCATAACCAAAGTATCGTTGGCGATCTGAAAACCACTCCTATTGTGAAGATGAAGCTGCGGTTATCAATCATAAACCATGAATTCCCCTTTCTGGCTTCTGACTTTCCCTAGGCACTGTAATCCAGGATACTTGCGAATCCATGCCATCAATTAGATCAAATGAGAAGTCATGCGAAAGGACTTGGTGTGCATTACAGTTCTCAGCTGCTCATCCATGTTATTGCTAATCATCCATGCCCAATCGAACATCTCATTGCCATTAAGGATCACATCAATGAAGTAACACATCCAAGTATCAAAAAGTGTTGCCTGGGGACTTCCCATAACTCGGTTCAGCATCAGTATCAAATCTTCCACATCCTCTTTGAAGTCAAACCTCGTCAACTTGGATAATTGAGCACGAGTCCTCTTAGGTCCAGCTGACCACTCCCTGTTAATTAAGCCCACATAATAAATTGTTTTGGCTTCATACTCCTTCATGGCATCCCTCTTCATCTTCCGAATATCAACTTTATGCTTTGGAATGTTGAAGGCATCCCTAATTGCATCTTCCACAAGAGTGACAGCTATAAACCCCTTGGGTGTGACAACCTCCCTTGTTGCTAGGTTGTAATTTTTTGCCATTTCTAATACTAGTTCAGTCCATTGATGCATGGGTGGAAAAATAGTGGCCTGTACAATACCGTTTTTTGAAAATCCTTTTAATTTCTTTAGACTGATTGTTGCTATATAATCTGTCTCTTATCATTCCGATATTGAACAGTCTGAGGTTGGTATCTCCCACGTTGGTCCATATTGAAGTAAAACCTGACTCAGGAATCATAGGCTGGATTTCGAACTTGAATTGAGCTGTTCTACGTGCCCTGGTGTTTTCTGTTGCTTTGGTTCCTTTCCCTTTAGGTACGAGTTCATCTTCTAAATTGTCGTGTGCTGGCATGTCCCCTGTCTCCTTAGCTTGGGGTCCGGTTCTGGGAAGGTTCTAAACTCCAGTTTCCATACTCAAGTCTGTCAAGATCCAATAATGATGAGTTGAGACAGCCACCCTCACCTTTTGCCCTGCCATACAATTTCACATGTTAGACCCTCATACTTCACATCATAATCACAACATATGATCAATGATAAGCTTTCTCAATAATGACAGCCAAAAGACATAATTAAGATGCTAAACCAGATCTGATGAAATCCAAAAGATTGGGGATTAGCCTAGTTCCCTGAGTGTAAAATCCATGATACAATTTTGGCGGCCTGACACTAGATCCCAACTCAAAACTGGAATTAAATCACGTGGAAATGAGGCTGCCAACAGACATGTAACAAATTAAAATGCTGCAAAAAAGGACCTCTGAGATCCACAATCAAAGTTTTAGAAGATTCGAAGTTTCAGACACAGGCTGCCTGAAGTTGATTTGTGAGTGACTGAGATAGGCGTTGATGCTGCCTCCTTAATGTTGATGCATGCTAAAGACACAGATCAGACCTCTGTTGCGCACAGCAGTCACAGTAGTGAAGCGAATCCTCCTCAATCTGCCTGTTAGATTCGAAATTTCCTGCCCTCCAAATGTATAATTTTCTGCCCAGAATATACAGGCCTGCCGTGGATAAAATTGTTGCAATTTAAGGGCAAATTCGCCACTGTAGATCAGAGGGGGAAATTGGTTTTAATTTGGGATTGAAATGATCAAGTCCCCCCCCTCTATATAGGCGCCAATTTCAATTCTGGACAGGGCCGACCTGGGCCATAAAATTAAATAAATTTCGCAATTAAATTACTGCTTAATTAGGGGGCGACCTGGCTGTATGAATTTAATTCGAGCGATCTGTATTAAATATTGAATTAAGGCAGATTTGGGGTCCATTTATTTCAAATTTCAACATATTTAAAGTCTGTTAGCCCCCACGCTTCATATAGGGGTCCAGATTTATTCCCCAAGGCCACACGCTTCATTAAGGGGGCCAATTTGATGCCTGGCGCCCAGATTTGCAGGGCTGGATGTTTTTTGAATTAATTTGGGGCCAGATTGGGACCAGATCTAATGTTTAAGGTCACACGTTTCATCCACTAAAGGCCTATTTGATCTCCCAATGCTGCACGCTAGTCATAGGGCCTGCTCAAATTCAAATTTGGGTCATATTAAATTTGCTTTAAGTCTGGAATGTACACTCCAGCCCTTCGTTGCATATAGGGCAAGGCCTAATTTAATTTCGATTTGCCTTAAGGGGGCTCAAAGCCACACGCTAGCCTTACACCAGCCTAATCAGGCCCCACACGCTATATTATTAGGGCCAGATTTAATGTTGTGATGCCCAGATTTTCATTAATTAAGGGGCTGTATGGCCACGTATTGAAGTTTATCCAATGCGATTTAGGCCTGGCCTAATCCAAATGCAAATTGCCTCATATAAAAGGAGGCTTGAAGCCATTTTAACCCATTTTCAATTTGTTTTGCAGGTCTGATTGGAATTCTGGGTTCAACTGCTGCTTTGGGGGGTTAAAATTTCGAAATTTGTCATCATATTATCAAATTTAAAGGGGCAGATACAAGCACAATCACTGCCCTTTGAAATCTGGGCCATACGCTTCATGATTAATAGCCTAGAGGACCTAAACAAGGCCCTACTTGGCTCGAATTTAAACCTGTCCTAGAAAATCCAAGCCCTCGCGCCATGCATAGGGGCTGAAAGTTTGCACTGTGTAACACATTCCGAGGTATGAGATGAGACAACAAATTTGATGCATGAGGAAAGGCCCCAGCCTCAAGATGAGACACGAATTACATGGCAAGGAAAAGGAGGCTCATCCCCAAGATGAGACACAAACTAGGGGCAAGCGAAAGGGCTCAGCTCAAAAATGAACATGATTTTCATGGGTAGCGAAATATGTCTCAGCTCAGAGATGAGCAAAATTTTCATGGGTAGCGAAATATGTCCCAGCTCAGAGATGAGCAAAATTTTCATGGGTAGAAAAAAAAACCAGTCTCATCTCCAAAACATTTCGTACTTAGCCAGGTTCATCTCCTCCTTAGCCCAACTTCCATTTTCGTCCTACCTCTCAGACTCAGCCAAATTAAAACCAGATCAATCTCACCTCCACACTTAGTCAAATTTTCAATTCTACTCAACTGAAGCCTTGTTGACAGTAATAAGGTAGCAAAAAGGGGGTCCTCATCTATGATGGGGTGGCATTGTGAAAACCTCACAACAGGCATCAGGATGTGTTTGAGGCATAATGTCCTTGAAAAGTGACAAGGATGGGGATACCTGAAAAAGAACCAGGGATGGATCCTCATGTATCATTGAGAGAAATAGACTTTAACTACAGTTCTTTTGGTGGTACAAAGAGGAAATAAATACATGAAACCCCTTATGCCTATAAATATTGCGGTGAGAGGTTCGTCATGCTCACTTTGGTTGTGAGAACTTAAGCCTTGTCATACTGTCAACACAGAAACACAGCATTTGTAGCCAAATATTATCTTCCTAATAAAAAAATTCCCGCATGATTCCTCAACATGCTCTTGCATCAAACCCTAGGATACCGATGCGTCCTTGGCCTACTTGGATGCAAAAGCGGATGCGAGCGGAGGCTGATCCGGGAACGGATACCCTGTGGGTGCCACCCAGAAGCCATCACAGGCACCCGGATGCGGGTGAATGCCTGTCACAGGCATCCACCCGCATCCGAGCGCCTGTGGTGGCTTTCGAGTGGCACCTACAGGGCATCCGAGCGCATCCGCAAGAGCTTGCACAGAAAAACTCATTTTTAAAGCATTTTTCACTTAAAAAACAATTAAGACAAGTGCAAATAAGAGTTTTTTAACTTCTTTTTTTTGCCCTAAACCCTAAAAGAGGCCATTCGACCATGCTTTATCCCATTTTGTTTGCAGGCTGGATATTTTCTCATTTGCTCTCCATTTTTTGGATTTTGAAGGCAAGCTGGTTATTTTCAAAGAGGAACGTTTGTAGAGCAAGGGAGAGCTTCCACAAAGCATTTTTAAACATTCCAGGTAAGCATTTGATCCCATTCTCAAGTTGTTTAATGAATTTCTTTGAGATTTTGATGATTTTTTAAAAAAATTCAAGTTTGTGAGGAAATTCTTGAAGTTTTTTTCAATTTTTTTTTTTAAAGAAATAAACAAACAAGTTTAGCTATCTATTTGTATCATTTTTTGCACTTGTATGCTTGATGTTCGTAGTTTTTTTTCTAAATTAAATTTATTTATTTTCTTGTTATAGCAAGAAACTAGACTGTATTGTGCAAGAATGGCCACCACTAGTAGTCAAAGTTCAGTAGGAAGGCAAAGAACCGATAATTTAATATTGATGTTGGATCTCCTTTATGGAGACATACGACAAGAGTATCACAGGTTTCAGGAGGTGGCTCATATCTTTGGAAGTGTAATTATTGTCAAAGTAACAAAAGAAAAGCATTCAATAGCTCATATTCCCAGGTCAAACTTCATGTTATGGGCCCTGCTGGTAAAGGATTTGCAATGTGCAAAGGCAAAACTGGGAAGGGGATGTCTGATGCACAAATAGCTTCATTTGTAAAAGAACAAGAAGAGGCTGATAATTTGGGAAAAAGATCAACAAAAAAAAATTTATCAACCTCCATCAGGAAAGAACAAAATACAATTACCCACTGAAACAATTGCATCCTCCAAACATCCATTCTTGCAAGAACCTGTACCAGGGGAGGAAGAGGAAGAAGTAGAGGTTACCACCCGCAAAAGAGGCCCTTTGGACACCGCATTTAAAATGGAGGCAAGAGAGCTTGCTGATGAAGCCATTGCACGTTGCCTCTATGCCAATGGTCTTCCTTTCAACTTGGTAAGATTGCCATATTGGAAGGAAATGGTGCAAGCCATACTTAGAGCTCCAGCTGATTATGTAAGTCCCGGGTATGAAAAGGTGCCTACCACTCTATTGCAAAAAGAGAAGACTTGTATAGAGAGAGCTCTTCAACCATCAAACATGCTTGGAAAACTTCT